>WNWU01000043.1:7979282-8004455 GCA_012654045.1 Ptyas mucosa | reverse complement strand
TGCCTGCAAAAATACATGAGTAGATCAGTGCCTGCAAAAATAAATGGATAGGCCAGTGTCTGCAAAAAATAAATGGGTAGATTGGTACAGCTCTGCAAGCAGTTAAAAGCCTGGTAGACTAGTACCTCTGCTAAATCCTAAATAATTGTCACATGACCATCAAGCCACGCCCACAAAATAAGCCACGCCCACAGAAAAATTTTAGAACCCACCCCTGATCTAGTCAGTCAAAAGCAATAAATTGAACTGAATTGAGTAAGAGTTCAGAATGTTGAATGGCCCTATAGAAAAGTTCCTATGTCAGAGTATGCCACTTAAGAGAATAGATTTAGTCAGTGAATGTTTAATATTGTAACATTTGGCAGATATGGAGTACTAGTGTTGAAAAAAACCCCAATTGTGACTACTTAAATGCAGTTCACAGTCTGTGTATTTATCTGTCAATCACCAACTGTATCATTTGGAAGGTCATCTAGTCAAAGATAATCTAACGAGTGGCTGCTTAGCCACATTTACCATCAGGAAATCCATCATAATTTTCAACTGAATGTTTTTTCTTTCAATTTTAACCCATCAACCTTGTTCTCCTCTTAGCTTCATGAGAAAACAGGGACAGCCTTCTTGTGTGTGACAGTCTTTTAGATATTTGTAGACCTCCATTATCTCTTCCATCATTAGATAAGGATCTAATTCTTTGATAGTTTTCCATAAACTTTATGCCAGAGCATTTATGATCCTAGTAGGTCTAAATCGATCCCAGCATTGTTATCTCTTTTTAAAGTGCACTATCCAGAATGGGGCATAAGACTTCAAGTGTAGTCTAAACTAGATAAGAAAGATGGCACATATTTAATATCCCTCCCATCCTGCATGAAAGGGGAAAAATATAACAACTCCCAGACATCAGAATTTTATTTCTTTAAAACTGAAGTCATAGACCTGAAACTAGTTTTTTTTCCCATTCACTCTATGCGTGCATAGTTTAATGCAGTAGAATTGAGGTATGTCCATGACATATTCCAATCTACATTTATTAATATAAGTTAGCACTTAGAGTTTTTCATTTTATATTTATATGGGGTTTATAAAACAACCTATTGGAAAATCTGCATTTTTTTGGTTTAAAACGTTTCCTAATTAGTAGAGTTCTTTTTAAAAATCTCCTTAATACTTTTTTGAACGTTGTTTTTCTCGATATACTTATTAATGTAGATTTATTCAATATACATTTTAACTACTAGTAGCTTCTTTGTAAAATAAATGCAAATATTTCTAGATTTTTCTATATATCACTTATAAATAAATATGTTTTGTTTAAAATTTAACTGAAGAACATGAATATATGTTAATCGTTCATTGCAATGAATTCAGCCATGTCACTACAGAGTCACGGAGGGAGGGGAGAATTCCACTTTTCTCCTATTGCTATAACTTGGACTTCCCTTAAAATCTTAATAAACCGAATACAGAAGAAATCAGACGTTATGATCATTTGAAATTCTTTTCAACATCTTGAAACCATAATCACATTTCATTTCCAACTGTCTTGTGAGCAAATGCTCTTATTACTCTCCTCCTCCCCCTGCAAATGTTTGCCATCAGTATGTAAACTTCTTTAAAAACACAGTAAGCCTGGAAAAATATTGCTTCCCTATACCTATCACATTTTAACCCTTCGTTTATATGATAAAGTCTTGAAGTAGTCTGTTAACAGATTATATTATAATTAATATAATAATTTATATTAATAAATGTTACGACCTCTATCTTTAAAAAGAAAAATAGCAGCTTTGAGAGAAAGGATGTCATTCAAAGGAAGTAACCGCAGGGGTGAACAAGTAGGCTTAATCTTTTCATTATATTAGTTTCCTACTGACAATCTTCTCTAAGTTACCATTGCCTTAAAGAACGGTTGCTGGAACTGGGTATGCCTAGTTTGATGAAAAGAAGGACTAGGGTTGATATGATAGCAGTGTTCCAATATCTTAGGGGTTGCCACAAAGAAGAGGGAGTCAAGCTCTTCTCCAAAGCATCTGAGAGCAGGACAAGAAGCAATGGATGGAAGCTAATCAAGGAGAGAAGCAACTTAGAACTAAAGAGAAATTTCCTGACAGTTAGAACAATTAATCAATGGAACAACTTGCCTCCAGAAGTTGTGAATGCTCCAATACTGGAAGTTTTTCAGAAGAGATTGGATAACCATTTGTCTGAAATGGTATAGGGTTTCCTGCCTAAGCAGGGGGTTGGACTAGAAGACTGCCAAGGTCCCTTCCAACTCTGTTATTCTATTCTATTCTAACAGTGAGGACAATTAACCAGTGGAATAGGTTGCCTTCAGAAATCGTGGGTGCTCCATCACTGGATGTTTTTAAGAAGAGACTAGACAGCCACTTGTCTGAAATAGTATAGGTTCTAGTGCAGGGGGCTGGACTAGAAGATCTCCAAGGTCCCTTCCAGCTCTATACTATTCTATTCTAATTTTGCCTTCATAATTAAAATCTATAAACACTGAACAGATATCTGTATTTTGCTCTTTGAGTTCAGAAAAAAAAGAGTTTTATTAGGAAAACGGTGACAAAAAAAGTTAATCTTTCTTTCTTACAACCCTATTTAGGTTCAGGTTCTTTGCAATGATTGTAAAGCAGACTTCAATGAGAGCCAGAAATCTAATAATGGATATCTTATTTTTGTATTTTCCAAAGTGGTAGCCATGGTAGCTTTTACAGCCAAAAACTGGACAAAGAATATTGTGAACCTTAAGGATTGACCATTTTATTGTTACTCCATCCAAAACATTTTGTTTGTATAATGTTGTGTTCCATGAAGGTTTAAACAGTAAAAACAAAAAAAAGTTAATCCTTAAGAAACCAACTGTTTGCCAATTTTCATGTATAATTTGATGTTAAATGGTACAACCAATTTACAAACAATGTAATTTTAGGACCATTATCAAGATTTGTGCTTGATAAACATTGTTTTAGAATTCAAGGATTTTAAGAAGCCATAAAGAAAAGTACTATTTTTATTTAATTATTTTTTTAAAAAAAACATGTTTGATAGTAAACTGTACTACATTTAAGTGTCTTTCTGCATACTGTTGAAAATTGCTATTAAAACCATGTAAAATTTCTGATTGGTGAGCGAGATTTGCTTATATCAAAAAATGGGGCATATTGCACAAAATAATTGTTACTGCTAAGATGTCCTTTTTTTCAGATCTTAAATTATTATAGATAGTTAAAACTTCATTTTGGCAATTCATCCAGATAGAACTCCAAATATACTTTTTCTCCGATTATCTTTTTTGCAATGAATAGGGTTGGTAAACTTCCAAAATTACTTCATACCTCATATAAGCACAGAACCTCTCTGGTGTTCATTAAAGCAGCTCAAAGTTTTTTCAAATTTCACAGGAGCCGGGGGGGGGGGGAGTGTCAGTTTTAAGAGTCACATTAACTTTAATGAAACATATATACCTGTAGTCCTAATGCTCAACACTGGTTTATACTGATCCTTGTACTTTAAATAAATGTTGGGAGAACTCCACAACTAGCTATCAGAATTTTAGTTCTGTCTTTCTTCATTCTCCAAATCCAGTATATTGGAATACCCTTTAGAGGAATGCATTTAGGAATTCACTGGTAGAGGGTCTACCCACTCCAAACTTTACATTACAATGTAAAGATCATTACAATGCCCTCTACATGACACTGTCCTTGAAAACCATTAGAACAGTCCAGAAAGTGGCATCCTGTACAAAATTGGGCACACCACTGTAACATCCATATTATGCTACTGCTACATGAACTGTACTGTGTCCTAGTATGCTTCAGAGTGCAATTCAAAGGGCTGATTTTCACCTTTAAAGTGATGCATTATATAATATCTATGTATGTGTAGCCTACAAATAGGTATCTACAGCTATGGTGGAGCAGTGGTTAGAATGCAGCATTGCAGGCTAAATTCTGTTGGTTGCCAGGAGTTTGATCCTGACATGCTCAAGGTTGACTCAGCCTTCCAGCCATCCAAGGTCAGTAAAATGAGGACCCAGATTGCTGGGGGCAGTACAATGACTCTGTAAACTGCTTAGAGATGGCTATAAAGCACTATGCAGTGGTATAGGCATAGTGGACCATCTGACGGCCGTGATAAGGGGGGCCTTTGCACAGGTTCACCTGGTGCGCCAGTTGTTCCCTTTCATAGACAGGGATGCCCTCCATACAGTCACTCATGCTCTCATTATCTCTCAGTTGCATTACTGCAATGTCCTCTACATAGGGCTGCCCTTGGGATGCACCTAGAGGCTCCAGCTGGTCCAGAATGCGGCTGCACGGGTTGTTATGGGAGCTTCCTGTTACTTGCATGTAACACCATTCCTGCGCGAGCTGCACTGGTTGCCAGTGGTCCTTCGGATCCGCTTCAAGGTGCTGGTGCTTACCTAAAAAGCCCTTCATGGCATGGGCCCGGGTACTTGCAGGACCACCTCCTACCGGCCTGCCATCACCCAATGCACTCACATAGAATTCCCCTCCTCGGGGTGCCATCGGCCAGACAATGTCGGCCGGTGGCGCCCAGGATGAGGGCATTCTCTATGGTCGCACCGACCCCTGGAATGAGTTACGCACTGGGATCCGGACAGCCCCCGACCTCCGCAGTTTCCGCGGCAACCTGAAGACATGGCTTTTTCAGCATATTTTTAATTGCTTGGGGATTTTAAATTGGATTTTTTTAATATCATTTTATTGTCGTGTTGTTTTATCTTGTGAGCCACCCCAAGTCCTACGGGAGAAGGGCAGCATATAAATACAATCAATCAATCAATCAATCAATCAAATGTCTAAGTGCTATTGCTAGTGCCATTGCTACCATATAAAAGGATGACCTTTGGCTTGATTACTGTTTCTTGGTACTTAAGATATGCCCACTTTGTTCTCAAAATATAAGCACCCTTTACAAACATTAATACACTTCATAGTCTTTTTCATATACTCCCTCAGCACAAGGCAGTGATAAAAGGAAAGGAAAGCAGGACCATGTGATTATATCTGCTCTTGTCATAGGGTAGAGTGAGGAAACACAGATGGATGGAAAGAGATAAACCAGTGACAGTCAAATGTTGAGATATGACCAACATCATGTTCCTATTCTTCTTTTTATCAATGTCTACCTACACACTAGTGTGAAAGGGGTTTAGAGGGGCCGCAATACTTCTTACCATATATTATATTTCACATAAGGCCACCAGAAGGGCAATTGGTAAACAAATAATTAGTGATCTAAGCTTTGCTGCATTCTGATGTGTGACGGGGGGGGGGGGGGAGGAAAATAAAAACAATCCCGTCTTTTTAATTAATAGATAATTCAGAAAAACCATAATAGAAAACCTTGGAAAGTAATTTGTATCATGCTACAAATAAAATACAAACCAACTCTACAGAAGTATTTTACGAGTCAATGCAGCACAGGTCAATACTTTAAGAAGGTTATGAGAATATAGTAAGGACATCAAATTAAAAGAGGTCTGGAGAGAAAAGATTACATTGTTCTGACAACAACATTTCCAAACAGGCCTTTAATGTTTTTTTAAAAAATTTACAGTCTGAGATTAAATATTTTATGCAAATATTAGACAACAGCTGAGAAGTCTTCAATTTAGGATTTGAAACAAATTGAAAGCATGCAAGACATATTCATTTCCTAAGCAGTTTAGTTTTAAAATCTGCATTGTCTCTTTTAGGATTAACTGACAGTAACTCTTTGTGTTTAAATGGATTTACCTTCAGCATGGTTTGTTTTCCAGATAGCATTATGCTCCAGTACTCTGGCATAAATGGAAATGTAAAGACACACAGATCAAGCAAAAATGTATCCTTAATTCATAACCCCCAAACTTCTGTTTAAATTTCATTATGAAATAGGATTTCAGCTTCATATTCCGTGCCTAATCCTGTTCTCTAAAAGGTATAAAAAAAAAAACCCTCTTGACATATTATAACAGACTTTTGTGGTAGTTGCCTATATTGATTAAAACATCAAGCAGCTACATATAAACCAATAACGAATTACTTCTCTAAGAAGATAAAACTTTGTGATATTTAAAATTACAGACTTGAAAGTAAGTAAAATTACCATTAATTATGTAGAAGGGAACAGCACCTTAGCAGTGAACAAGATAAGCACCTCAAACAGCACTAATAATTTTAATTAACATTTCATACCTTCCATTCACTTTCTTTCAAGGTCATCTGCTGACTCCTTCTATGACAGGATTATTTAGTGTACTAAAAAAAAAAACTTAGTTAATTGTTATTATTTATTTATTTATTTATTGGTTCGATTTGTATGTCGCCCTTCTCCGGAGACTCAGGGCAGCTTACAATGCGTTAAGCAATAGTCTTCATACTTTTGTATATACCTGCTTAGTAGGGCTTTCACTCCCCCTCCCCCCAAGCAGTGTTCTTTTTTATATAAAGTCAGCTTATTGCCCCCACAAACCGGGTCCTCATTTTACCTACCTCGAAAGGATGGAAGGCTGAGTCAACCTTGAGCCTGGTGAGATTTGAACTTGCAGTAATTGCAGGCAGCTGGTGCTACTTAACAGCACTTTAGTCTGCTGCGCTGCCAAGGCTCTTGTTCTGTCCCCTCCCTGCTTCAGGAGCCCAGACAAGCACACACACAAACAGAAGTGTATGAAAGTCGTTTATTCACCATTCATAAACAACAAGCTGGCAGCGAGCCCAGGAGAGATAAAGACAGCTGTTATTTTGAGTTGCCACGGTCAGTCCCTGATAAGGCTCTCCGGCATGTCTAAAAACAAACAGTCTTAAGGTTAGCAAACACTTATCTGATGCAGTACTTCAGGAAACAAGCAGCCAAGTTAATAATTTGTTCGTCACAAAAGCCAACAAGGTAAGGTCAGCTCCTTTTATACCTTGTGGGGCGTTGGCTTTGTGACTCATCACCTCGTGCTCGGCCCCACCCACTCCTTTGCTGAGCCCATCTCTCTGATTGTCGCCACCTGGGATTAATCCACTCCCTCTCCTCATTAACGTCTGACTCAGAGGAGCTTTCCTCCTCAGGGCTTTCAGCTGGGGCCGGAGGTGGTGCCAAACCAGACGGGCCAGGAGAGGGGGGCCTTGCCTCCTCCTCCTCTTCACTTTCGGAGGGTTCTTCCTCCGAAGGTCCAGGCTCAGGAGCCGAAGACACAACTCTTTATAATATAAACATCATAAATTATTACCCATTTTTAAAAATTATTTTTTGGAAATCACCTCAACAGATATATTTACAGATAGATACAGGAGAACTAATGCAAACATGTGTAGTTTTTCTGAAGTGGGACATTAAATTGCTACCCTACCAGTCCTTTGTGCCAGTGTTGTGTTGTCCCATTGCCACTTGCTATTTTGCCACCATAATGGGGATTCCATTATGGTGGAGAGCTGTGCTTATAAACCTATTCAAGACCAGTTTAAGAAGAAGGATTGATGGATCCTCGCAACTTCAATTCACAGTTCTACTTTCAATTAGAATTTTTAAATACAGTATAACAGAAATATAAAAAAAGAAAAGAAATAAAATCATGACTTCCATCTTTTTTTTTACTGAGTAGTTGCCATCTTACTCTTTCCTGCCTTTTTTTCTTCTTAGTTTTTAAAAAAATTCACTTGCCCTTTCCTTTTAACCCTTTTTACTCCCCTTTTCTTTGGTCTTTTCTTCTTTCAACAAAGTCTGCAAAATGATTTCAAGATCATATTTTGCCTGACTAAACTGGTTCACTTTGCCATTTCAGAAGCTTCAGCAAATTTTATAATCCAGTCTTCTACTGGAGGTATATCATTATTCTTCCATCTTTGTACGTACATTAATCTTACTGCAGTTACCATATACAATACTAACTTTCCATCTATATTTTTCTTGTCTAATGTCCATAATGCCCAATAGAAACACTTATGGTTTCATTATAATGTTAATTCACAATTTCTTTTGCACCATTGTATGGATTTGCCCCCAAAATGTTTTTGCTTTTTCACAGGTCCACAAGGCATGATAAAAAAAATCCCCACTTTCTTTTTACACTTCTAACCCTGGTTTGATATTTTTTTATATATTTTCCACAGCTTTACCAGGCATATAACCAATGATACTCCATTTTATATATTTTTTTCTTTTAAATTATGACATAGTGTAAATTAATACCAGTTTCCCATCTTTTCTTCATATTTATATTATAATCAAAATGTCATGGGCCATTTTACCATATAGTCTTTAACCTCTTCCCCTTCTGTTTCAAATCTGAATAACAGTTTATACCTTTTAGCTATTCACAGCCCTATTTTTATTGTCTGTCTCCTCTTCAGTCTGACAATCTTAAGGTCCATGATTCCAGCATCTTTCATGAAGTTCTATGGTGCTTTCAGTCTAATTTCAGAGCCCAAGCTAATACACATAGCAAAACTAGCATCAAAACACAAGATTCTAATACATTCGGAAATTTCTTTCTCAATGTGACTAGATTTATGGATATCCAGTACTCAGCTGCCCCCTCTGGTAGGAAACAGAATTGTTAAATTAGTATAAAATCTAATATTTGTATTTCAATCCTGTGTACTCTGCTGGAAATATTCTGTGTTAGAATTTAAAAATAACTTAACATTGGAATATAGGAATGTGTGACTTTAACAAGAGGAAAAAACATTTTAGAGATTGATTAATGAAACTGGGAATCTACTCTCTCTCTCTCACTATCCTGGATACAGACACAAACTCACAAATAACAAATCTGCAACTACAGCAAATGAAAGTCAGTTACAATCTATTGTCTGTAGCATTTGACCCTAACAAGGGTGCTGTATATGTGCTATATACTGTATATGTCTCTGTGTTCTCTGACTCTGTCTCTCTCCCTCTTTCTATCAACTATCTATCTATATTAGAAGCAAAAAGGAGGTATCTATAGATTAACTCACACCTTACATTCACAAGTTTTTCACTTAAAATATAATATTTTTTCCATTAAACATTTAATAGCATAATGTAATTCTCTGGAATATATTTTTCTTAGGAGGTTTTTTCTATTTCTTTCCCCCCCTTTTATTGTTTTAATTATTTTATGCATATATGTGTACTGTTTGAGTGAAGGGGCAAGCAAAAGGTTACAAAATTAATAAACACATAAATAGATCAACGATATATCATCAGGTCTGTTCTACGCCACAGTTCTAATGCACCAGGTCACTTGGAATATAATGTGTAGTGAAAGAATCTCATTAAGCTAAAATGAATGTAAAATGTGTCAATTTGATCCAAATGAGAACTGTAGTAAAACCATGTTTGAAGTTCATGTGCAATAAATCTTTAACATTTGTCTGTAAAGTATTAGAGAATCCATAGGGAAATCTGCATTTGTGATAGCTTGCACATTTTCAATGATTTTCCTCTAATCTTTTGTTGACATTTAAAGCACATGGAAAAAAAAGAATGTAACATCTTCAAAATGTGTATTAGTATGTACTTTTCCAGGGTAAATAATATAGGTACTGATCCCATCTTTCCTGCATTTGAGGAACATTATAGTCAAATCTTTAACATACTTCAACCTCATTATAAAGAGATAATATTTGTCTGGGGATAAAAGCTACTTTATCAAAAACAAATCAAAAGTACAGTTTTCAAAAAGTTTGATGGCCATTATTTGCCAATTTATTCCTATCCCAGTATTTCATTTTAATTTTCTTTCTAAAATAGTACTTTGCTTATTTACAGTATCCATTAATTAATGAATTAAAATGACCGAAATAATTATTTAGTGGGGTAATTTGCAAATTCACCCCTTATTTTTAAAACTATACAAAGTACGAAAATCTGAAATATCTGAAAAAGCCATATCAATGCACATATATGAGATGCTTATCTAATACCAAGTATATTTTTTTCTAAGAATTACAGTTGTAATATCTTAAACAGTTGTGTTATGTAGTCTATTTTTAATGTATATTTTCTTAGATATTGCCTGTCCATTAGAAATAGATCCAGTAGAAGCCTAAGTTCTTCATGGTGAAACAAGAGTGAGGAAGCAAGTTTGCAGAAGACCTGCAGCTGTTGGTGAGAAGACACTTCAATTTGCTCTTCTCAGTTGTAATCTGAATTAATATGTCTTCATCTTTCTATCTTTAGAATTTTTGCCAAGCACTTACAACTGGACTCATCCAAGGTCTGCTTGTAAAAAAATAGAGATTTGGCTAGACCAGGAGTCGTCATGCTGTCATCACATGACGTATCGCGACTTTTTTCTCCTTTGCTAAAATGGGGTGGGTGTGGCCAGCGCGTGATGCATCTGGCCTGCGGGCTGCAAATTTGACACTACTGGGCTAGACTCTTAGGAAGATAAAGAAGTCTAACTCAATTCTGATATGGTCAGTAGATCTGTCTTATACAACTCATAACTATCCCAAGCATAAGACTTAGAACTGTTCCTTTCACCTTTGAAAGAGTTTACTGTAAGAGGAGCCAAATGGCTGCCTTAAGTCTTGCAGGCACAGCATTTAAGGCAATGACTTCATCCTTAAAGCTCCCCAAATTCCAAAGCCAGTCACGATCCCAACAGCTTTTTTGGCATGCCATTATTGAGAAGCATAGCAGAACTCAATACAGTTTTTAAAATGGCACACACTGTTTGTGGACTACTTGTCCTTGGATCATTTCGGAAACAAATGATTCCTCTCTGTATTGGCAGAGTTGAATATACTTATTTCCTAAGAATGCATAAATAAATAAATCCCTGCATACAAGACTTCTAAAAGTCAGCTTGTACTTTTGAAAGTGTGAAAGTTCAGATCAAACTTCAGTGAAGGCTAAAACTGCCACCTCTTTTTTTTTCTATGAGGTAAACATCTGATTGCAAGGGGATTTATTACTATGGAGTCGGCAGCATTAAAAGCTGGTTATTTTAATGCCGCACCAGTATGCTCCAATATTATCTGTACCACATGGAAACTTAATAGTTTTCATATTTCAGTCTTTTTCTGAGGAAAAGTAACAGTATATAGGGCCTTAGAATTTAAAATACCTAGAATCCATCCATCTATCCATCTCTTTCTCTCATCTCCCTCTGGCATTTGGATAGTTTGGTATCTAACTGCATGAGAATCTCTTACATAGGCATTTTCATTCCATTCCAGGCATTTTCAGAAACTGTGGAACTGTGTTAGTGTGGAACATTTCAATAGCTATAAAATCAATACTTTATTTATAGCTTGGACTAAATTGGTGGGAATACTGAAGGTTTATTTCCAACATACTTAAAAAAATAGGCTGTAAATACAGATGTTCAATAGTTGTGTAAGTATGAGGAAGTGTCTCATCAAACCTAATCACCATAAGAGAGAAAATATATATAATGTTGAAACATACAAAACAAATAGAAATGAATAAACAGTTCTTAAAATAGAGGCTTGCAAGTCCTTGAGGAATCAATGCTAGGATCTTGAGTTAGATATTCTGACAATAATCAGCTCCACTCTGCACCTGCTTTTGGAATGATTGCTTTTGAACTGAAGCCAACAGCTATGCCCACTGTTGACATAAAGTCAAGTAGTAGTACCAGTCAGATAGAACAGTCAAGCACTAAGTAGTATGTAGTAATCAAGAGAAGATGTAGATTGCAAGTAGATTGCATGGGCCTCTAAGACTTGTAGGACCCAGGAACTGCCCAATAATGTTGCCTTCTGACACATTCTTAAAAGTGGATTGAATCCCCTTTTGAGAGAGGTTACATTTCTCTGTCTTTTTATAGCATTAGAAAAAAATGGGCTTCCTCGGATATATTAAATTATATATGAAATAAAGGAAATTAAGAGGCAGTTCAATATTCAATAGTTTGGTTTAGTTCAATTTAATTTAATTTAATTTAGGTCAAAGCCAAAATGCCAAGCAAAATACAGCAAGAAAAGGAAAAAGAAAAAGTCCAAGAAATATATCAAATGAATTTTAAATGTTTTTCTTCCTCTTTCAAAATAATATGACTTGAGGTTATCCAATAAAGGTGAAAAATGGAAAATTTGTAACAGATAAGATGAAGTATTTTTATATTATGCATAGATCATTTAAGAAGGTACTGATCACTAAGATGAAACACTTTATCAAATTAGTAGTTCAAATTCTTGGGAGAATATAGCTATAAATAACAACTAATTACCATGACTATATATTACTTCTAGTATCACAACATGACTTAAAATGTCCCATGAGTCAAGAACGTACAAGATGCCATTGCCCTTAAGTCTTCTTTATCAACTTGTTACTTTTTGTAGGTTTTATTCAACTTAGGGACAACAGAATTTGATTTTGCCCAAATTTTTTGTGCTCTTAATATTATACATGGACATTCAAAGAATATTGAATGATTTTAGGATTCCCAAATTCCAATTCTGACTATTTTGATTCTTGAGATAATTTGTTTCATAAATATTGCTATAGTATTTAATCCTGTAAACAAGTCTGAGTTTATAAACTTTTGATGGACATAGAAGGTATCCTAAATGCTGTGTATGAGCCATTGTGGCACAGTACTTAGAATGCCACATTGCAGACTAACTCTGTCTACAGCCACAGAAGTTTGATCCTGACCAGCTCAAGGTTGACTCAGCCTTCCAGCGTTCTGAGGTTAGTAAAATGAGAACTCAGATTGTTGGGGGCAATATGTGGACATTTGTAAACCACAAATGAGGGTGCTACAAAGTACTATGGAGTGGTATCTAAGTCTAAGTACTATTTCTATTTTTTAAATAACATCAAGTTCTCAATTACTTTCAAAACTGCTGCAATAATTGCAATGATATCCTTCCCGTTACATTGTTCCTTTCAATTGTCCTATGTTGTATTGATATCTTATTTAAGCCTATAAGCACAAGATAAACTCTCCTCATTCCCTGTGCTAAAACAACATCCCTTTCCTTTACTGTGCCTTGCAAACTTTTGATACTTCTTTTTCATCCCTTCCTTTCATCTTCTGATTCCACATTCAGCATCTTTCTATTTCTGACTTCTGATCAGGAAATTTCATAGTTGTCCTAGGGTGAATATCATGTTCACCCTTTCATTTACTGAAAACAACTTGCCAGATACTACTAAACCTCTGGTTCCCTGTTACCTTTCTAAACACTTTTATTACATTTTCTAATATAAAAGAAAAGTTTTTATAAAAGTTCCTGGATCCAACCTGAAGCACGCCTAACTTAAACCATCTTTCAACAATTACTTTCTTTCTTTTTCATTTAAGATGTATATTAATCTTACCTGCATACTCTTCCTTTGTAAAGACTGGGAAACACATCTGAATATGAATATGAAAAGTATATATGATGGTAATTACAATAACATTTGACAGTAGCATTATTTTTAACTAAACCGTAACTTCTAGAAACAATGGGACAATTCCATATGAGACAATATATTACATTCTTACTGTAACTGTACATTTTTGGGTGACCAGAATACAATTTTAATAAATAAAACTTTAGATAGTAGCTTAAGCCAACAGTGGCTTATTCACAAAGATAAATAGTTTGGCTTACAGTTTATATTTAAAATCCAGGATTACAGGTGGAATGGCCAATTAGAAAAAAAATAAGATGGATGCAATGGTAAATCACATCTATATCATACCAAGAAACTGCATAGATGTAAATCACCCATAACTGATCCGGAGACGAGGTTACATCTTGCATGAATTTATTATGTACATGTACCTACTTCATTTATGTCTGCAACCAAATGCCCATTTGGCGTTTACTTGTAGTTTTACATATGCATCATACTCATTATTTCAAATGCAATATTAATCAGTTCATCATAAAACCGAAGTAATTTTCCAAATAATGGCACCAAAATTCTAAATATTCACACTAAGCATTCCCTTGTCTACATATGCAATCTACCATTTGTAAAAACTACGGACATGGCCAAATAACCGGTTTCTTTTCCTTTTTTTAAAAAATATATATATATAACTTACACAACAGTAAAAAAAATAGTGATAAATGAGATCCTAGCATTCCAAAATTAAAAACTCCTAGTTATTAACCTTAAATAAATCCTTTTTGTGTGGCAAGAATAATTTCTCTTAATATGTTTCTAACTTTCAGAGAATGCTTTTAGGACATACAACATTAACATAATTTTTTCGACTGGGGTTCTCTTAGGAGAACTGATAAAGTCTCTACCCTTAATTTTAATTGCATAGACTGCATCCTTAATTAAAAACTGTACAAATGGATTTTATGCTATGCCAAAAGAAATCTGAGTTCATTAGTTATAAAACCTTTTAAAAATTGATGTAAATATGTGAATTCTTTAAAAGTTTGAATTGTGACTCTTCATTTTATGTTGAAAACTTTATCCAGAAAATAATGAAACCAATTTGAATTGACAGCTCATGATTTCCCTCTGAAATGTTAACTAGACGGCTGAAATATCCAAAAGTATCTCTTTAAGGAAAAGATAATCCTCATATATTTTCCTGCAGAATCTGCTTAATTTAAAAGTTAAGAGAAAATTAAAGGAAAACTTGCATTCTTTTCTAGGATATATATAATAGAATCTCATACTTTTTATTAGCTTTTCATATAAAATTGGTCATATAATTTCAAGAAAATAAATACAATTTTTATAAGGAGTAAAATAATAGACAAAAAAAATTGTTGATTTTTTTCTGTACATCACTAATTTATTTGTAATTCAACGAACCTTCAAGTAACAAAAGTAACAAAAAAGTGTAAGACTTTTTTTTAAAAAAGCAAAATAGGCTTGACATAAATCTTTGTCTATTTTTAAACTGGGTTAATCCTAAGTGATCTTTCACCTTCAGACAACAATGGTACACAATAAAGTCTGGCAAATGAGCGGTATTCATTTTATATGCCTTACAGAAGGCCATTTGAAGAAACTGAAACATTTAATAAAATGATTTTAGGCATATAAATTCTGAAAAAAGAAAGAAACAAATAGCTGGTCTTAGCAGAAGTAGGGCTACATTTGTCATATGTATATTAAAATAAAATTTTTGTATCCTAAATTATTTTGTATTTATCTCTGTTTATGAATTATATTAGATTCATCAACCAAGGTGCTGAAATATCACAATAAATACAGTCCTAAGAGTTTTGCAACTTGATCTGAAACCAGAAGTAATTATAATCACAGAAGAAAATGTGTTTTGCAGGTTTCCCACACACTCAGTTTAGATTGGCAGACCCAAGATGTTGAAATCTAACCCAGAAAGTTTGGATCACTGCCAGAAATATTACTCATATTTCTGTCTTACATAACCTCCAGGTCTTTTGTAGTCTATCTATTACAATATATTTCAATTATTACTACAATATCATCGTAAGTGTAGTAATGTAGTCAGCCAGAATGGAAAACTATCTGCTTAATTCATCTTCTTTCTTTTTTTTTACAACAAATAAGCAAACCTGTTTTAGATTTGTGCAGTAAAAAGAAAAAGAAAGATTCATTTCAGAAAGTTTTCACCACTAACTCAAGTAAACTGTTGCCTCTGAGAATAAACCTTCCTTTCAATTTGCATCCAATCTTTAGTTGAAACTAAAATAACCTATTTCCCATAATGCTGTAATGAAAGAATTCTAAAGGTAATGATGTTAGCCCTTCAAGTTAAATAAGGGGTTAGGAAACAGGAGTTACTATGAGTCTTAGAAGTACTTTAACGATGTAGCAGTATTTTGAAAGTCAGTCAAAGTTGTCAACTTATACCTAACTAAGTCAAGGTAGAGTTGTTTTTAATTTCTTTCACATGCTTTTTACAGGTAATCCTTGATTTACGGCCATAATTGAGTCCAAAATTTGTGTTGCTAAGAGAGACATTTGTTAAGTGAATTTTAGCCCATTGTACTACTTTTCTTCCCACAGTTGTTAAGTGAATCACTGCAGTTATTAAGTTAGTAACACAGTTGTTAAGTGAATCTGGTTCCCCATTGACTTTGCTTGTCAGAAGGTTGCAAAATGACCCCGGGACACTGCAACCATCATAAATATGAGTCAGTTGTCAAGCATCTGAATTTTGATCATATGATCATGGGATGCTGCAATGGTCGTAAGAATGAAAAATGGCCATAAATCACTTTTTTCAGTGCCGTCGTAACTTTGAATGGTTACTAAATGAACTGTTGTAAGTTAAGGACTACCTGTACTTTCTCAAGATTGAGAAATATTTTGTGTAGCATCATCCTGACATTTTATGACAGTTCCAACTTATTTACATTTGCTATCAATTGATATAGTGAATTTTTAGGAAGATGCTGTATGACTTATGGATATATAATGTTCAGGTCTTTGTGACTTGTTGAAAAAGATGCAAGAACAATTCTTCAAGGCTACTCAATTCAGGCAAGAAAAGAAATGCTAGTTTGCTGCTTCTTAACTCATGGAATGCAGAATAAGGCAGGAAGATCACCAAAATGTTCATGCATTCCCTGGTTTATTTCTCAGTGCAGGAAGACATTTAGATTAGAATAGCTTCAGGTTTTCTTACATGATTAAAACACAATCTCAGTGAGACCTCCATCACAAGTTTGGGTTAAGCAACCATGGGCTCTGGCACCATATGTGCCTCCTACTGCAAAATTTCAATGTTCTAATATTATGCTGCTTTTGGGGAACTCGGTATTTTTAATGAATGCTAACATTTTGTCTCTGAAATGTCTCCTAGCCAATTCGCTCTCTTTAAAATCTTCCCAGGTGTCAAAAACAGACTGAAACATTTTAGCTATGCTTATTTAATGACATCACCACATCACCACATGGCTTGTTATATTCCTTCAGTGTTAAGGAGTTTGAGTTCCTAGTCTCTCAGAAGTTGCCCATCCCTCGTCTCAGCCTCTAGCCCGCCTGAATCAGATCCAATTCTTCATTCTTGTTTTAGTTCCATGATATTTAATTCAAATACTACAGTAGCCAATCTGCATTGATCCACAGCAAAGTCCATTTAGTCTTGAAGCTGATAGGGAAAATCTATTTTGACTGATTAGCTTTGCTTTGTTGTGATATTATGTGTTTGCATAATCTTCTTGATTCCTTGTCTTGTGTTGGCCTCTTCCATCTGGTGGGCTATGCAAAGAGTTTGCCTGATAGACCCATGACACTTTTGGGATTTTACTCATCTTTAATTTGTCCACTATATCACTTTTTTTATTTTTGACAAAGTTGTCTTTTATTCATTAAACATGAAAGTCAGTCAACTGAACATTTAAAAATATATCACAAATGTATCACATATTATTGATTGGCACTGATGGGTTACTGCCAGTATCCTAGGTATCGACCAAGTATCTTAAAATGTATGATGTTCTGAGTAGCACAGATTTTTTGCAGTTCCGCTGATGTTATTGCAGGAAGCTGTAATTTCTTGATGTATTTTGTAAAATTCTTGGAGATGGTGCCAAGTGCCCCAATGACAATGGGTATCACTGTCACATGTTTCATCCATAATCATGTAGTTTCGATGGCCAGATCATGATATTTCATGATTTTTTTCTAGTTCTTTTTCTTTGACTCTGGCATTTCCTGGTACAGCGATATCAATAAATTGTATGCTTTGTTTTTTGATGACTGTGATATCTGGCGTGTTGTGTTCTAAATGATGATCGGTCTGTATTCGAAAGTCCCACAAGATCTTCACCTCCTCATTTTCATAATTATCATCATCATCATCATTATTATTACTATTACTATATACTATTGTTGCAGTAAAATCTGTTGGTGGTTTAAACCTCTCTGTATTGCTCTCTGTATAGAACTTTGAAAATGACAGATGAATGTTTAACTATTTGGTAAGTCACAATTCTTAATTAGCAAAATATGTTTGGTACGTCACAAATTGAAAAGTTGTGTTAAGAGAGCTGGGCATCTGAAATACTGAGTTTCATGCATTGTGTCTGAAATCTGCAATGTAAAGACTCCATACCTGTAAACCATCAGGAAAAAAAAACCCAGATGAAAATTGGGACAATACCATATATTCTGTCTTAATTACACATATGCTAAGCAGGCTGCTGAGATGACAGTCCATTTTATAAAATTGTAATGCTTTTTACCTCCAGAGATTTGCATAATATGAATATTCTCATTCTCTCTCTTTCTCTCTCTCTCTGTGAGTATGTGTGTAAAACAACAAAGAAAAGCAGTAGGTTCTATCTGCAAGGAGGGCAGATGTCTTGATAAATATGCTTGATCTATGCTCCTATTGTGAACTCATTCCCTTATGATAAAATTGCTTTGTGAAGGAAATCACACTATGTTTACTAAGCAGATCTTTAACCTCTTGCTACTACTTATTAGCATAGCAGTCTTTATTCTAACTCTGTGGCTGGTGTAAAAGATTTATTCTTTTGAAAGTTCACAGGCAAATGTACAAACAACAGTTCTATAAGAAAGAAATTTATTTTTATGTTTCCGCTTTATTTCTATTATTTTGATTTGGTTCTAATATGGTTTTATTTAACCCGTCCCTACAGATTTAAATACTTAAAAATCTCCTCTCTCAAATTAATATGAGGTAATATTCAAAGTCCTCTTTCGTTAGTTTTTCTTTCCACCTAGTTAGAATAGTTAGTAGACTTTGTTCACTCTGAGGTCCTTACGATGGATTTGGAGCCATTGTTAATATATTCCAGATTAGGATCCATTTTTGCAAGAAAAAATATTTCCTTCCTAACCTTGAGTGATCTGTGATTGATTGTGTGTATACACACACACACACACACACACACACACTCACACAAAGATATGCATCAGAGGTGGGTTTCAGCAGGTTCTGACCAGTTCTGGAGAACCGGTAGTGGAAATTTTGAGTAGTTCGGAGAACCGGTAGTAAAAATTCTGATTGGCCCCACCCCCATCTAATCTCTGCCTCCCAGGTCCCAGCTGATTGGGAGGAAATGGGGATTTTGCAGTAACCTTCCCCTGGAGTGGGGTGGGAATGAAGATTTTACAGTATCCTTCTCCTGCCACACCCACAAAGCCACGCTCACCAAGCCACACCCACAGAACCGGTAGTAAAAATTTTTGAAACCCACTACTGATATGCATATATATATGCAACTTGAGAAGAGATAGATGGATGGATGGATGGATAGATAGATAGATAGATAGATGGATGGATGGATGGATGGATGGGTGGGTGGGTCAATTTAGCCAGTTTAGCAAGTTCCATTATCTTTGCAAGCATTCATCCATTGTGGGTAAAGCTGAAACTTTCCATCTTTGTTGCATACTCTTGCTGGAGTTATCATATGCAAAAGCAAAATTCCATGACTTTTTTCCAACTATTTGTCCATCAATCCCAAAGGAAAAGCATCTGGTCTCAATTGTATATTAATCTTTAAAACTCTCAGTATGTGTATTGGAATCCAGAATGTTTTAGCTTTTTTTTTTTTTACATATCCGTCAAGCATGATAAAAAGTCCCTTCTTATTGTTCACATTTCCAACATGAATTTGAAATGCCTTTAGACCTTTATACATTCTAGACAATTTCTCTGATGACATACAGTATATAAATGGTACATATTATAAAAATTCTCTTTAAGATTATAACATAATGTAAATTTCAACCACACATTTTCCATTGTTCCATCTGTATATTATAAACAAAATATTTAGTTCATTTTATCATATTTGTCCTTTTTCTATTTTAAATTTCAATAAAAACGTATGCATTTTAGCAATCACATATTTGTCATTTTACATAATTCTATTTCAAATTCAGTCTTACAATGTCAAAAAAATACCCATAACTATGCCCATGTGACTGATTTCATAGTTTCCATGTTATATTTCATTTCAAAGAATGTAAGAGTACCTTCTCTCTGAGATTAGTCCACAAACCATCTAGACTCCAAATATCTCTCACTGGCCATCCCTGGAATAATCAGACATAAATTGCCTCCAGTGCAGAGATTACATCTGGTTGGGGTAAATTCATAATACATTGCTTTTTGCAATAAGCTGAACAATTTTAGCAACCAGATTTCTCCAATTCTTGTCAGGCAGATGTGTTGGGAATACAACTTTCACTCTGGCTGTGTATTCTGACATTTTTAATCCCAACACATCTGGAAGATACCAGGTTGGAGAAATCTGCTTTGAACCCAGCACATAATTCACAGAACAAACAAATAAATATATTTCTTGGCTCTATCATGTTGCTGGACAACCTTCTTGTACTACTCTAATTAGGTCTGCACCCAGGCGATGCTTATTTTTAATTTTTATAACTGTATGTTCATTTGTGTGATTGCTTTGTTCTTGAAGCACATCAAATATATGTATCAGCTGCACAATTCTATGTGCAACGTCTACCAGATCTGTGCTGCAAAAAACTAAATGACTACAGGGCAGAAGCAAAGAAATACTAAATATGCTAACTCAGAGCTGTCTCCACTGTTGCACAACATTGACATGAAACCATTAAGAGAGGTCATCCATTAATTCAGGTTGAGGTGCTGCTATGACTCAATTAAAGTATATTTGCTTTCCTGGGCCAAGTCAATGATCCCATGCAATGTTGAACTAATGTTTGCAGGCATTGATATTAAATATTACAATGTGCTTTCAAATAAATATTATAATGTGCTTTGCATGGCGTTGCTATTTGCACTCAAATACTATACCTGGTGCAAAACACAATGGCTAGATTGTTGCCAGGACAATCCCATGAGTGGAGAATCACACCTATATTAAATTATATTGGCTCCATCAGCTACTAGCAAGGCTCCGGAGCCCATTCAAAGTAGTTCATTACTTTTAAAGTCCTACAAAGTGCAGCACTGGGATATATCAGGCAATTCAATTCATCTGCTTGTCCAGCTTGGTCATCTAGAGACCAGCATTGGACAAGGAACATTGGTTCCTTTCCTTGGAAGATTCATCATGTGTAGGCAAGTTAGTAATCGTTCTCCATTGTAGGCCTCATATTGTGGGCCTTTTTCTACCATCAGATGATTCACAAGTTATGTTTGAGGAAGAGCACCTGGCCCTTGTAGTGTCACAAATCCTCTTGTCCAAAATCTCAGGGTCCCAGCAATATTTATGTATTTATTTATTTATTTATTTTATTAAATTTATATATCGCCCTTCTCCCTGAGGGGACTCAGGGCGGTGAACAGCCATAAATAAAAAACATATATACAAAATTTAAAAGCCAAATAAAACCGAATTAAACATTGGCCCCAATATTTAAAATCCCAATTTACAATATTAAAACCCCAAATTTAAAATATTACAATTTAAAATTTCTAAATTATTTTACAAAAGAAGGGGAAAAGGGAAGAATTAGGCCAGGCCCGCCTGGTGGAACAGGAAAGTTTTTAACTCACAGCGGAAGGCACGAAGATCTGGGATCCTCCGTAATTCTGGGGGGAGATCGTTCCAGATAGTGGGTGCCCCCACAGAGAAGGCTCTCCCCCTGGGGGCCGCCAGCCGACATTGTTTGGCCGACGGCACCCAGAGGAGCCCCTCTCTATGGGAACGTACCGGTCGGTGGGAGGCTATTGGTGGTAGTAGGCGGTCCCGTAAGTACCCAGGTCCTAAGCCATGGAGCGCTTTAAAGGTGGTAACCAACACCTTGAAGCGCACCCGGAAGACCACCGGGAGCCAGTGCAGCTCACGCAGGAGAGGAGTAACATGGGAGCGCCACGTCGCTCCCATCACCACCCGCGCGGCCGCACTCTGCGCCAGTTGGAGCCTCCGGGTGCTCCTCAAGGGGAGCCCCATGTAGAGAGCATTACAATAGTCCAGGCGAGAGGTGACGAGGGCGTGAGTATAGGGAGAGCTGTCCAGCCAAGTCAGTGCCCCTCAGTGCCCCAAGACCTTTTGTGCCCAACATGTTGCCATGCATGAGCCCTCATCAACACTCATGCTCCATAATAGGCATTGCTTCTGAGATGGCACCAGGCTTTTAGGACAGAAGCATCAGGGAAGTAAAGTGTAAGCAGGAAACACAACCCAGAATGCTATAACTGTGCATAGGAAGAAAAAAGGAGGCAGACAAGAAGGACAGGTCTGACTACTCTGCCATGAGGCTTCTCTGTCAGGCAAGATGTGGAAAAGAGAGAGAGCAAGCAGGGAAGATCTTTCTACTAGGGGAAGGAAGGAAGATCTATCAATGTAGTAATAAAATCAAATGTTGGTATTATGCTTTAGAGCTCCACTTTTCAAGCAACTATTTTGAAAAAAATATATATAATAAAGTTAAAGGCATACTCTTTACTTTTTTTCATTTTTGATTCACTAAACTTTTTTTGCCTATGATTCTTTCGGTGCAATACTCATGATGATTTGCATTTAAGGCAAAGATTCTGGGGACTTTTTAAAAAAATCACTTTTGTGTTTCTACAGCCAAAAGACTGAACCAAAGTCAGTCAGCTGGCAAGGTGGGACTAGAATTCATAGTGTTCTGGTTTTTAGCCTGATACTTTAATCATTACACCAAGTTGCTCTATCTGCAAAGCTTAAAAATTGAACCTGGTGCAAAAACAAAAAGAAAAAGTCTAATCTAAATTGTCAAAATATTTTATTGCCTAAATGTTTGTCAAGACATCAAATGCATGATCTAGGACAGATAGGCTGAACTTAAATAATGAGCTATAGGAAAAGAAATCACTTTTCTTTAAAGGGATATCTAAGGAAATTCTAGATCATCATTCTGTGTTCATATTTAATTAACTTTAGCAAGGTAGATTATCTTTGAGAAAATTCCTGCCTTCCTTCTGTCCCCCAGTTTATTGGTCAATGGGAACGGAATGGCATGAATCGTCTAAGATGCCACTGTTGAAAGGTATAACTAGTTAATGTTTACTGAGTGCTTTGAGATACGAGGCTGAAGGAAGGCATAAGTCAGGTAGCAGCTGTACTGTTCCTTGCTGTGGACCGCAGGGAACCTTGTTAAAGATTCAATAGGTGGCCCTTGTCCCTTTGATTCAGTACTGCATCTGTGTGCCAAAAGAAGCTAGGGGGTATTCTTTTGCTGGAGGTGCTGTCTTTTAAGTGAAAAAGCAAAACAGAGGACCTAACTATAGCTAGTCAAGGGATTGTGTTTGTGTGTGTAAGAATATGGATGTTGGAGGGATGTTCAAAGGACAAAAAAAAAACCCAGTTCAGGGTTAAGTGAAATAATTTCTGTATTCTCTAGCATCCCCTTTTTCAGATGCTAGAGTTGAAAGCTTAATGAGCTAAATACTTTGAGGCCTTCACTTGAAAAAAAAAATTATAGCCATTCTCTACATTGTTAAGTGCACATTCTCAAGTTCTAAGTTTACCCACTCCTTTTTCTTACAAAGAAACCGTTCACATGACTCATGTTGATACATTAATACATACCAGAAGTAATGAATTGGTTGTCTAACCAAAGTATCTTACACATTTGCTAACATATGTGTGTGTATATATATATAAAAAGCTTTATGGTCTAAAGCTGCTTTATATAAACTGGATACACTTGATATTAAATGCTATTTTCTAATGTCTTACCCAAAAATACACACATTTTACTTGTACCGAATTACAGTTTTGGCTCAATTAATTTGTACTTGTTATAATATAATGAGAAGGTTATGAGAACAGAATGGATTTGCCAATATTAAGCATCTCTCGAGAAAGTATTTTTTTATGGATGTTACAAGCTTGATAAGTTGGGTTGTTCCTTGGGGTTTTGAAAATGTCTTTTGCCTGAAGGGCTACACAATTCCAGATGTTGTACAGATTCCAGTTGTATGTCAGGGTGGCTTGTCCTTGATCCCTTGGGCCTATCTTGCTTTGGGTTATACAATTTGCTCACCTGCTTGTAATTGCTGTATCAGGCTTTTGCAGACTGGATTTCTTCAGTACTGTCCAATGGATCATAAAACATGCTTACTTACAAGTTTCCATAAGTAATCTCTCATGAGATAGTCAGTTTAGGTTTGGATAAACAAACTCTGTTTTAAAACCTTAGATAATTTTCTTGTTCAGAAGATAATATGAAATGGATGTGGTTTATTATTGCATGATCTAGTAAACCTCAACCCGTAACAAAAATCTATAAGCAATGTTTTCCATTTGGTTTGTATATAATATATTACAATATATACTTTTTATGATTTTCTGACTTTCATATTTTGTTCTGTTTAGACATGCATCATTACTTATCCCTAAGAAAAGTTTTAAATGTATCAGTCCTATTAACTGTTTTTTTTTTTAAAAAGAAAAGACTGAAATACAAACCCTTGGATTTCAAAAATATTTAGCAAATTCCATATTGTAGAGAAATATTTTATTTCAGTTTTGTTTGACATTTTTTTCCAGAGGGAAAGCAGTAAGTGCTACCAACAAGTCTTGATAGAATGTAGATATCATAAGTCAATTAGCCCACCATAGCCCTGTAGAGTGTAATGTACTCTGACAGAAGGATCTGTGTTCCCGTTTCACAATTTTTCGGTATTTCTTCAAGTTCGACTTCACTGAGCACTTTGTTCCGAGTGATAAATTGTCGCTGATCGGCTAATCGTAATTCAGTTATCCTTGAGTCTGGGTATTCTTGTTTCCATAATTTGTACATCCTTTTTTGATAGCCTCGTTTTTCCAGTTCTGCTTTGCAGTAGAATTTCATTACTGTGCGGTTCTCTGATGTATTTGGTCATGGTGTATTTCTGCCACTTCTGAGGTTGTTCAGCTTCCAGTAGCTCTGCAGGCCCATGCCCTGGTTGCTCAGCTATGGGACCTGTGGCCTGTAGCCCACTTGTCGATGGATGCCAAGGTTCCCCAACACCCAACATGGTCCTTGTTAACCCGGGTGACGACCGAGCCGGTATAGGCTTCATTCGGTTGTATTTCACCATGATTCATTGCATGGGTTGTTGGGTGCACTCAGTTCTGCTCCTCGGCTTAGACCTCTCTGACATGGTTGGACCTGCTCGTAGTTTACACTACCGTCAGCACAGCTCTCAGATTCATTGGAGAAATTAAGCCTTGGGGTTGCCTGTTGAATGGCAGAATCAGGAATGGGGGGAAGGAAAGAGGCTTACCTGCCTGTTGGGTGGCAGAATCAGGAATGTGGGGTAGGAAAGAGGCCTACCTGCCTGTTTGGTGGCAGAATCAGGAATGGGGGGTAGGAAAGAGGCCT
>WNWU01000043.1:7928855-7971938 GCA_012654045.1 Ptyas mucosa | reverse complement strand
TCTATCTATCTATCTATCTATCTATCTATCTATCTATCTATCTATCTATCTATCTATCATCCATTCATCCTGCTTATAATAGTGTAAAAAAACCCAAAACTCAAATTATCCAAAATCAAAGTACATAACTACCACTGACACCCATGAAAGAAACCTCAGGATTTTTAGCCTTAGGGCCTCAATGTCTGACAGCTTTCCTATGGAAATTACTTAATGCACAGGTCAGTCACACATTCTTCAATATTCTTTGTAAGGAATTCTAACAGAATTTGTCTCCAACTTGTCTATGTGATTAGGAGCAATGGGTGTCAAAGTACAACACATCTGTAATGCATAATCTTTGGGACAGCTGCTTAGAGGAAAGAGGAAGAAACCTCCTTAAATTGATTAATTTAAACATTGTAATACAAAAATGGCCAGGTACAAAACATTATAGCTACTTTTCTGAACTGAGAACCATTGTACTTTGTGATATTTCTTATTATATAATTAGTGATATAAACCTCCATGAGTCTTCTCTTCTGCCTCTCTGTTACCTTTTACAAGGATATGCCACATGCAAGCAGTTATCTATGCAGGTAATCTATGAAAAACTTATAGAGAGGAAAATTAAAAGAACTTCCCCCTTCCTGATAACAATTATACCTCCAACTGAGATCCCATCAAAGAAAATCATATTTCATGAATTCTTGAGCCCTGGTTTCAATGCAGGGTTGCTTCAAGTAGATGAGCACCCAATCTACTACTACTAATGGTTATTATTCATAGCACAAAGCCAGCTTTTGCAAATGAAGCAACAATATTGGCAATATTTCAGATTAATATGGCAATAATTTATGACAATTAAACTTCATGCTAATGGATCATTTAGGTAGCAGCCAGGTCTACTTTTAAGGGAAATTGAAAAATGCTTTCGGAAACATTTCAAATAAATCCTAAAAAAAGAAAAAGTATCCAGTAGCATTCTTATTGATGATTTAACAAAGTGAAACAGCATTGACTAGGTTCTGTGTACTTTTCTTTACAAAGTATGAAACAGAAACATTGGTCTTTTATCTCAATCCTTGGGAGTTATCAACTGTGGTTAGGATTTTTTTAAAATCAATCTCCATATAAACACACATATAGATAGACATACATACACAAATAATTACTTTTTTATCATTGGCAATATCCAAATCTGAGTTTACATACAGATAATTGGAGAACACAATAGCAGTTGGTCAACCATTCAACTTATTACCAGTATTCTTTAGCTAGAAATCAATATAATTCATCTTTGAAATTAAATCTGCATACCCAATATTATATTTTAGTGATATTCGATTCAGCAAAATTCTTAGTTCAGATACATCAATATAGTTCCATTTCCTTTCATGGAAGCATACCATTTTACATCAATTAATACACTAATTTTAAGGTGCATTCTATAGGATTTCTAAGAAAACAGTCAGTTTTCTTCTAATAACCTTCCATATGCATTATAGATTGATTGGGATGCTATATGTCTACTTAATAATGGTGAAAATTCTTCCATTTTTTTCCTCTGTAAAATAATGTACAGTTTACAAACAGTGTTTTCATAAACATGCAACCATATTGAATGCATATGAATCTGAGGAACCTATATGCACTATCACTAGCTATGTCACTACTTTAGTTTGAGAAAAAAAATGGAAGTATGAGTGGAACGTTTTAGAGCTAAAACAAGACTGAGGCAAAACTGGAAATTCACGAGAAGTATATTAAACAACAGATGGGATTAGCAAAAACAAGTACATGTCAATACACAGAGCCAAGAAAAGTACAAAGGCCAGCAAAATATCAATAAAACTGTGAGACTTCACTGGAGTGTCACAAAGACAAGATACTATTTTAGAGTTTTCAAGGAAAAGTGACAAAACAGTAACAAAGATGGGAATCTCACACCAAAAATAGGCTTTTCATAAGACCAGATGATAAAACTATGATTATCGAGGCCAGCAAGATATTATGCAAAACCTGCTGAAACAAAAGCTAGATTTCTATGAATAGATTGATCAGTTCAATGGCAAAGAGAACCAATCAGAAGAAAGAAGGCTTGTATGGACAAAGATTCATAGCATGAAACTTACCTACCCAAACAGGAAGATTTATTCAATGCAATTGTCAACCTTATAGAACAGAGGTAGGGAACTAAAGCCCCTTTATGACTTGTGAACTCTCAGAATTCCTAGTCAGCATGGTTCCCCACCCTGTCATAGAACAACATAAGGAATACCTACCGAGTGCTATTATGTGTCTTCAAATCATTTTTGATATCTAGTGATCAATGGATAATTTTTTCTCCATGACAATTTATCCTTAACCTGCTCTTTCAACTCCCAATGGTACACTATTGCCACTGTAATTGAGTCAAATCATTTTGCATTCCTATTCTCTTTCCTTATACCTTTCCCAACATTAGCGACTTTTCCAGAGAATTGGGTCTCTTTATAATCTGTCAGAAGTTGGATAATTTAAATCTGGTCATTTATGCAAGAACTCTGGGTTGATTTGTCCAAAAATCCATTGGTTTTCTTTCTTGGCCATCCATGGTTTTCTCAGAAATATTCTACATCGAAGTTCAAAGATGTTGTTACTACTCCTAATGCTTCTTTAAAATCCAACTTTCATTTCCATAAGTGCCACAGGTCACTTATGACTTGCACAATTCTGATATTAGTAGGTATAGACAGTGGTGTGATTCAGCCAGTTCACACCACTTTGGGAGAACCGGTTGTTAACTTTCTGAAAAGTTTGGCAAACTGGTTGTTGGAAGAAATCATTAGGGCAGAGAACCAGTTGTTAAATTATTTGAATCCCACCACTGGGTATAGATACAAGGAATTTGAATATCTATGTTCTCTACTTAGTGTTAGTCTGCACCATAATTCTTAACAACTTGTTCCTTTACTACGAATAAACACAAATATATGGATCCCAGGTTTATGTTGCAGGATCCAATCCAGATTGGCAACTGCGACCAAACCTGCACACTTTGAGTTTTAGTACTAGGGCTTGGAAATAGTTTACATTCTTGCACTATCAAGATAGTGTCATCAACATGATGCTATTTATTGATGCTTCATCCTCCAATTTTAAAACCATGCTCATGCAATCCATCTTTACTTAATATATATTAAACAAATTGGTTGAATGAATAAGTGAAGAATATACATACAGCCTTGTCGCACTGCTTTGAATCAGCAAGTTCTGTCTGTTCTGTGACTTCCCAATTTGTATATGTGTTTCTCATGATGACAATGAGATATTCTGGCATTCCTATTTTTGTGAGGAAACAGACATCTGAAGTTGTAGGTTAGTCTTTCCTGAATAGAATTGACAGAATTTGTCAAGAACAGAATTTGTGTTTGAATCTGCCAGGACTTATGTGTCATGTATTAGAAGGCTATTATAAATAAAAAAGAGGTACAGGAGTACTGTTAAAAGGAAGACTAGATTGTAGATCAATAATATCAGCTTTTACCTGGGAGCTAGAAGTAATAAGGGCTCTGTGTGTGCGTGTACGTGCATGTGTACCATAGCAATAAATCTAAACAGGCATTATTGCATATAGACTTTGGTTATGAACATTGTGTTCTGTTTTCTGGAGAATGGTTACAAGCATACAAATAGTTCAACTATTGAAACAGTAAAAAAAATAAAGCACATAAAGTGAATTTCTAGTCTAAGTTGATCTTTCCTAACTTCCTTTGGAAATGCCTCCTGTCCATGGAGTCAGAACTTAGAGACATCTGCCCTTTTCTTAAAATTGAGGGAAACTTTGGAAGGAAAGGAATGTAGAAGACACTAGTCTGAATTAGCCATGAAGATATTGTCTAATATAGGCACAACAATGAACTGACAATACATGATCTTCTCAATCTTCAAATAATGCAAGATAAATACCAAATTCCTAGGACTAATAGTTTGAAGTATTTTAGCACTCCGACGGAGGGAAGGCTCATTTTTGTTTTCCTTTCCTCCAAGCAATAATAAAAACATGCACTAGAATTATATATAATGTCACATAGAAAGCTGAAGGCAACTGTGAGATTGCATCTGACCTTGGCTGTAGGTGTTTCCCAGAAGAAGTGACTCCTGGAAAATTAATTTGTGATAGCAAAGCCTTTTTTAAAAAGTGCCACCTGTTTTAGCAGAACCTTAATACACTGTGACATAAAACCTGGGAACAAGAAAGGTTTGGGGATAGTTCCTTAGTCCTCCATTATCTTTGGAATAGTCTGCCTTAACAGACTCTGACATTTCAGATAGAGAAGAGTTGTTCCATCATCTGCTGGTGCTTCAGTAATGGCCTGGATAATATTGCTATCCCAATGATTGTCTGAATTGTTTGTGCTGCTGAGTCAGGACCAGTTTCTTTAGCCCAGTGAAGACTTACCCATATTTACAATTATATTCATTTTATTACTGCTACACATTTAAGACCATCATAGAATACTTTAAATAGACCCTACTTGAGGTGGAGTTCAACAGTTTGTTTCCTTAAATTATTTAACCTTGGTAATTTTAGAGAGAGAATCTTTTTATTATTATTTTAGAGAGTTTGCTATTAAAAAGTCCTTTTAGCTCAGGTCTGCAAGAGACTCTTATTAATTTGACACTCATAAAAATGTAATGTTCCTTTACCTGAGGCTAACTTTTGGCAGGTCAGACACAACCCTTCATGGTAAGCGGAGAGAAAAACAAAGAGAGAGAGGAAGCGAAAGAGGGGAAAACGGAGTGCCCAAGCCGAGACAGACACAAAGAACTCATTTGTTCAGTGTTCATTTCAAGAGCCAGAAGGCATTTCTTTCACCTTTGACTTTTCCTGGGCACCAATATGTAGTGATGATGCCGAGGGGAATGGCATTTGCAGGGCAGGAAGCAAAAAGAAATCTAGAGCCTTGTAAAACTGTGACAAGTTGCAGTCAGCTCCTTCCAGATTTTTCTTCTTCTTCTTTTTTTTTAAAAGATAGAGCTCAATGATTGAAACATTTGGGAGAAGAATCCTTCTGACCACACTAATCTCAGCCATGTTCATAGCCATTGACATTTTTAAAGCTAAAAGTCTTTACAAAGTCTTCAGCATCTTCTTTTTCAGCATTTCTAATGGGCTGTCTGCTTCCACATGAAATCTTTGGGCTTTCCACAGACAATGCTTTCATATTCCTGGAGTAATGGATAAATCAGTGCAGGTGGGCAGTAGAGGACTTTTAAGTATATACAAAGCACAATTCTGAAATGATATGAGATGAAAAGACTTTTTCTTACTATTGCAAGGCTTCCAGGATAGCCACTTATATCATAGGGTAGTAGCTGAGGAAATAGGAAGTATAGAAGAAATTTTGGAAACTTAGAATCTCAGAGGATTAGGCATCGTAATGCAAGGATGATGCTTGTCATGAAGCACTTATCATCATTCAACTGCACCATATAGGTTGTGCACATGTCCTATATAGTTTGATGCTGTATGTTTGTTTGAAGATGCATTTTATTCTGAATAGGCTGGTTTGAGATGCAGCCTAGATTTGTGATTGTTCTCACCTGCTAACCCAGAGCAGAAATGTATGTAATCTACCAACAGTATCTGATTCTCACTAAAACGAGCTGAAGGAAACCGGTGCTGAGAAAAGATGCAGCTATTTTGAGTCTTATTTCACAGGAAGAGTCAGAAATGGCAGAGATTATTTTGCTAATCAGCCTGGGTTTCATCTCAGAATTTCAGATTATAAATCTCAATATCTAAAATGTCCTCACTTCCATTCTGTTCTTCTCTGCTTGTTTCCAACTAAAGCACAACTTTTCTGTCTTCCAAGAAGTTATGAGGTCACTTGTTACCTACAGGACAGACATGGGGCAGTTTTGCTTTCTTAAATCCTATCTGTTCTACAACATTGCTGTGTGGAAAATTTTCATTTTAAATAAAAATCAATTGAACAATAATCAATTTAACAAAATTCAATTTAAAGCCATGGAGTGCTTTAAAGGTGGCAAGCAGCACCTTGAATCGCACCCGGAAGACCACCAGGAGCCAGTGCAGCTCTCGCAGGAGCAGTGTTACATGGGAGCATCGAGTCGCTCCCATAATTACCCACGGTGGCCGCATTCTGGACAAGTTGGAGCCTCCGGGTGCTCTTCAAGGGGAGCCCCATGTAGAGAGCATTACAATAGTCCAGACGGGAAGTGACGAGTGTGCGTAAGGAGACCCGGTCCAGAAAGTACCAAAACTAGAAATACCTGGATTTACATCTAATTTAACTAATTTGTATAAACAAAAGAAAACAAAGTGCGTACTTTTTTAAAAAAAATGTGTTACTTTTTAGTACAAACTGTGAAGCAACAAAAACTCTGATAAATGTGTTAACACATTTACCTTAGTCTAGTAATCTATAAAGAGGGTGTCACCCTGAGCATGTGACCTTCCTCAAGCAGTTACCAAAATAAGAACTTGTGATTTTACATATATGTTTATGTGTATATTTTCCCATTTTATCTGCTTTATAAAATACTCCCTTAAATAAATGTGAAAATCAAATCAGATCGGAACCATTTTCAAATGTGAATTTTATCTGGCACATGGTGGAGCAGATCGATTGCAACAATGATCCTCCTGAAATTACACTAATATAATACATTAAATGATATTTTATGAACATGTACATTTTCAAAAAATAATAAACATCCGAAGATGGTTATGGATAAAGCAAGCTTTCAGTTTTATGATGGATAAAATTTATTTCGTGCATTCTTATTTAAATAATGTTACAAGTGTAGCCTAAGGAGCAGCTGTAATCATTAGTCTTTTTTTCTCCCACTGCCAACACTTACTTTCTCACAAACACAATTTTTAAGTAGTACATGCTAATTTCCCTAAGCATCTGAAATCTTGCTTTCCGTTTGGTTTTCAGTGGTGACGCACACACAAAAATTGCCTTTAAGCTAAACTAATCTTAAATAAATCTATATCATTTTTCATATACATTTGTTTGGGGGAAATTTGGAACTGCAGCAGGAGAGTCTATTGATTTCACTATTTGTATTATGTTTTAAATATCCTACAGCTGTTTGCTGTCAAGGTTTAAATCCGCTGTCTACTGAGTGGTTAATACGCATTTCGCTTAGTGTCTCACTAATATTGTTTCTGTGTGTTGCGCGTGTAATCATGCAACATATGTTCCTATGAAGCATCAGCACAGCAGAAGGAGCAACAATTAACCATTTTGTTTGCTGGAGTAATTGAGGATCCAAATTTAAAGTTTTTTTCCTGGGCTGTTTCCAAGCTTTGTTCCCGGTTCCTCAACCTTTTTGGAGTTTGGAATCTACGAACCATATTGCCTTCCCTAAGTGTCAAGCGTAGAATAAAAAATTGCATCACATCATTTTTCATTGTAGCCAGATGAGGCCTGAGTGAAGGAATGAGGAACAGCAAAGCAAGAACATCTGAAAAAATTGACAATGCAAGCTGGAACGTGATTCTGCTGTAAGGGGCAGCTTTAGCATTTGCCAGGGAAAAAAGGCAGCTTGTAGACAGATCTGGGTCTTAGCCTGCCACCCCAAGGGCCCCAATGTCAAGAAATAGTGAAAGAACACTGCTCATTTATGCAACATCTGTAACACATATAGCAAATTATTAATAGCTCAATATGCCAATCTGCCACTGTGCATTCTGACATGGTGGGGACTGAGAGAATGGAAGTTCTGTAGCACAGATGTGCCAGTAGAACTGGTCGTATGGAAATTAAACTCAGGCTTTCCAAATTTCTTTGTCAGCATATTTGTAGACAGTAGCACTTTTCTAAATAATTTCAATTAACCATCAAGTGGCTAATTGAACTTTCTTTTATCTGCATTATTTATGTCACCTGCCAGAATGTAACATGAACAATCTTTGTTTTTTTTACAGATTATATTTACCTACTGAAGATCTCAGAGCAAGGTTGAAAAGTAACTTTTGATGTTGTTTTGCTGTGAAAAGGAAACCATGGCATAATCTCAGTTTCTTTATGCAACTACAGAACAACATTCCTGGTCTATTTCTTACTGATTCCTTATGTGAATAATTATTAAAGACAAATAATGACTTTTCCTTTTTGAAACTGAGACTGCACTGCAGTAAACTCAAGAAAATTATTCATACATCTGAAAAATTCTTTAAATAAAGATGGTGCTTTGCACTCCTAAGGTATATATGGGCGCTCAGATATAGGAATATGCACATAAAAAAATCAGTTGCAACACAAGAAACTGATTCAAACAAACATCATTATACTGCCCAGAAATTTAATGACTGAATGCTCATCATTGGAAAAACACTTTTTTTTAAATAACCATTTTAAGGTTCTTATTGGCTGGGTGATACAAAGTAGTTTAGCTCACTTCTAGCCTAGGTAAATATATATTACATCTTAAATCTACACATCTATGGTTGCAATCTTTGCCAGTTAACTGGCACTGTATTTCCTTATTGGCATTTCTCTGTGGGCTTCTTTGCAGACTCCTCTGGAGCATGAAATCCCTCTGCATATATGCAAAACAGCACCTTATATTGCATTCACTAAGCAACATACATGCATTGGCAAATAGAAATAACTGCATATACCTAACTCCAATGAACGATGTACTATCAGAGTAGAGAAGTCTCACACAATTACAATTATTCATGTCATTCTGCCCTTCCTTTCTTTTCATGCAAAGATGATAACATGCTCATGCTAAAGAACAGTGGAGTTAGGAAGTAATAAAGAAGGAATGGGACTTTTTCACTGCTATACTATCTGTGTATACTAAACCAGAGCCAGATTTTTTTTAAGCATTTATTAAACAGCATCAAACAATGGCAGTTTTTAAAAATTATTGTTTTAAGGATATAGCTGGGATTTCAAGCACAAACAAAACCAAATGAGGATCTGTATGGCAAATAATTGAATGGTAGAAAGCTTTTGTCGTACAGTCTTTCTCAAATAACATCTTGTTTGCCTCAAGAAGGGTGAACTCTAGAAGACCCTCCAAGAAAGATTTGAATAGTACATCAACTTTATGCCACTCATGTAGAGATTACTTAATTCTATGACTCTGGACAATTCTGCCTAGGAGACCAAACTATTCTGAGATACTAAGTGCTATGCTAAGGAATGCAGCAGTCACTAGATTGAATCTTAAAATGTCTCCCATCAAGGTCATTATTGCCACAAAAAAATGATGCATGTTTGAGTGTACCAATAAAGGAAAATATTTGTAGCTCAGGGTTGAAATGAGGGGTCCTTGGTGTTAGTGAGGAGTGTTCTTTGCTATCAGTTTATATTCTGGTGTCTTGCCTGTCAGTATTGGTAGGGATGGGCTTAGATCAGTGGTAGGTTCCTCCCGGTTCAGCCCGGTTCTCCTGAGCTGGTAGCGGTGACAATATGATGTCACCGAACTGGTTCTGTCCCCCGCCTGCCCTACGCCCCCCTGCCCGCCCTGCGCCCCCCCACTCCCCGTGTTATTCTTACCTTTTATTTGGCTCCACCCCCAATCTATTGCTGCCTCCTGAGTCCCAGCTCATGGCTAGAGGGAAAAAAACTGTTTAAACTCTTGCAGTGGGGCTTCAAAGGGCCACTCTACAGCTGATCAGTGTTAAAAGAAAACAAATGAGTGGACTGGTGCCTGCAAAAATACATGAGTAGATCAGTGCCTGCAAAAATAAATGAGTAGATCAGTGCCTGCAAAAATAAATGGGTAGACCAATGCCTGCAAAAAATAAATGGGTAGATCGGTACAGTTCTGCAAGCAGTTAAAAGCCTGGTAGACCAGTACCTCTGCTAAATCCTAAAGAATTGTCTCATGACCATCAAGCCATGCCCACAAAATAAGCCACGCCCACAGAACCGGTAGTAAAAAATTTTAGAACCCACCCGTGGCTTAGATATTCTTCGGTTGGGCTATTTGCTGTTGGCTTCTTTGGCAGTTTCTTGATTGCGGTATTGCTTACTTGATTGTTGGTCTGAAGTTAACTTTGGAGTTAATCTATCTTTTCTAGTATGAGTGTATTAATTCTATGGGCAACTTTTATCTTCATTTAGTTCCATAAACACCTATATTTAGGGATGCTTGTAAGTAACAATGTCAAAGTCAACATGGTAGCTATTCAAATGCAATCAAAGCTCCATTTGTTTTTTATTATGTGTTGTGTGTGTGTGCGTGCAACTTACTTAACAGATACAGCTTCAATCATACCATTTTGCCTTTAAAAAAAAATAACTATATGATGAAAATAACCACAGTCTTAGATTTCTCAAGTATCCTGAGATAAATCAGGTGGTATGTAGGAACAATAAACAATAAACAACACGTTTAAGTAGTCATAGTTTAAAAAATACAAAATATGATAAAATATATAATAAAGCACTAGAAACATAGAGCTTCATTTCCAAGTGAACTATGAAATCAGAGCTTCAATTTTGGAGCAAAATGATTTACAATATAGCTGGGAAGATAGCAGAGTGGTTGCAATCTTCCACTCACATGGAAATCTCAGCAGGATAAGGGGGTGGGAGGAGAAAATACAAAAAAAAAGAGAGAGAGAGAGAGAGAGATTTACTCTGGGACAGGAAGTATCTCAACGGTACTGCACTCTCTTTAAAAAAGAAAAAAAAAGCTGAGAAAAAGCAGTGATGTGTTCCCTCCCCCCTTTTTTTTCAAACAAATGTACTGTTTCCATTCGTGATTTAGTGGCAGGGTCTACAGAATCAGGACCCTACAGATACAAATCGGTATAAAGCTTGCTGTAACTATTCTTTTATGAGTGGAAATAAATAATAAGCTCTTGCCCATATTTCATTTATCATTTATATTTTTGGCTCTAAACCTATACACGTGTCCTTAAATGCCTGCAGATATTTTATACCCCTCCCCACACCTTCTTCTATTCATATACAGTTATACATATGTTTTCTATTAAGGGAAAATGTATGAGACGTAAAGAAAAATGTGCCTCTGTTCCAACCTTAAGCCTTTCTGGCAAGGCAGAAAATTGTTACAGCAGGATATAGCCAAACAATCTTAACCCTAGCCAGTTTTTCAAATTGTTCAGAGTTTTTTGTGTGTGTGGGAGACAGGGGTAAGTGTGCAAATCTGATATATTATAATCTGTATGTGTAATGATGAAAAAATATGTACAGAAGCACCATGGAGTTCATACCAATCCTTCTTACTTGGTTGTATAGTTGTTAATTATTGCATAATAGCCCAATTTAAATACTGATTTATTTTAATACTGGCATATTTCAAATTGATATAAAATATTCCAACATGCATATTAATGTACATCTCTTATAGTACAGTAATGTCCTTTTGAATTTTTAAGTTAATTTGAAAGATATGTCAATCTTTATCAATTTTTTCTTCTTTCTTTTTTTCTTTGATTGTGTTTGCATATTTGAATATCATGTGGAGAACCCAAAGTAGCATGCAGTCATGGGGCTGGTTGGTACTCTGAGAAACTTCCTTTCACCTTTTTAATTAATTTTTTAATAGGACTTAATTATTCTTACCTTCTTCTAAAAAAAAAAATAATTTTGAAATTTTTAGCCTAACATTTTCATATACCATTTTTATTTTTTATTTACACTGCCCAGAGTTCCTCATTAAGGGAGATAGACAGTTCAGAAATGTGAAAAATAAATGAATAAATATTTAATGGTTAAATTCATTTTGGAAAAGAAAAAGAAACATGATTAGATAAAATCTATTTTGAATTGATTTAAAAATCAGTCAATCAATACATTCCAGAAAGAGGAAAGGAAAGGGGAAACAGAAGGAAGGGGAGGTGGAGGGAAGAGGAAGGGGAGGAAAGGGGGAGAAAAGAGGGAGGAAGAGGGAAGGAAAAGACCTATAAATTTTTTTCCCCAAACTGTGAAATGTATGTCCCTTGAAAAGATGCAACTGAATCTAGAGGAGGCACAAAGAATCTTTGACTTGCAGTGAGTTCCATCTTTTTTTTTTATTTATTTAAATTTATATACCTCCCTACTCCCGAAGGACTCAGGGCGGTGAACAGGCACAGAATAAAATACATAGATACAAAAGTTAAAACATAAATAAAACCAAATTAAATAGTTTAGCCCGGGACAATTAAAAACCCAATAATTTAAAAAGATTAAAATTTCAATTTAAAAGAATTTAAAAAGGGGAGAAGGTTAGGCCAGGCCGGCTTGCTGAAATAGGAGAGTCTTAAGTGCATGGCGGAAAGTGCGCAGATCCGGGATCCTCTGTATCTCTGGGGGGAGCTCGTCCCAGATAGTGGGTGCCCCCACAGAGAAAGCCCTCCCCCTGGGGGCCGCCAGCCGACACTGTTTTTCCCAAAATTTAATTGCATTTTTTTTCATTGTTCATTGGTATTCATTTTGTTGTTTGGATTTTTAGGGAAGGTGTGAATATTAAGATTACACCAAAGGGACATTTGATGACAAAAAAAATTAGGAACTCTTAGTATTCACAGATTATTTCAATGTAACCATCTTTAATATTGTTGTTTAAAGCAGGGGTCTCCAACCTTGGCAACTTTAAGACTTGTGGACTTCAACTCCCAGAATTCCACAATTTTGGGAGTTGAAGTCCACAAGTCTTAAAGTTGCCAAGCTTGGAGACCCCTGCTTTAAAGTGTCCCTAACCCCCTCCAACATCAAAAATTGAAGCAGCAGTGGGTCTTCGACATATGTAGCCTAGTGAACATATTTGAAATGTTGAGACAATGTTCTGAAAACTCCTGCAATGTAGCCTCATTCATTCATAAAATAGCTGCCTTGGGGGATATAATCATCCAAAGAACTGTTGGGTAAAAGGAAACCATATACATTGCAGCCAATGTTATTCTCCATTTTTTGTTTTTTTGAAAAAAAGCTAAGGTCAAGTGAAACAGGAAGCCTGGCAGGAATCAAGGGAGGTGACCATGGATACATTGGCACTTTAAGATTCTACATTGGAGGCCTCAGAGATAGACATTTAATTTAATTCATAAAAGGATTTGCTATGTGCTTATAAAGTTGTTACTTATTTAATGGCTTAAATTTTGGATGTTATCATTGGCCATCTGTTCCTGATGAGGTTAATAGGCTTATTGAATAAAACTCAGGATATCCATAATGCTTTAAATAGTGGAAATGTTTTGTAGATTAATCTGTTAATTTCCCTTTCTCTTCATGTCAACTTTTTCCTTGGTTCCTTTCCTGATTTTCAGACTTTCCCTTGTTGGTCAAAAAAAGAAAGAACCTTGAAGTGAACAATTTTGGGACCATGAATGGCCCTTCAATTCTTTATTTAATTTAAGATGCTTTAAATTTCCAAATGGAAGTTAAATGAGAATTGCAACACTCTACTTAAGAGGGTTTGATTTGTATACCTATTCTCAATAGTAAATTTATAGTGTTTATTTTGGCATATTCATTCATTACAGTACTATTACTATTCAATTTATTCTGCATTGTTTCCTTCTGTCAATAATCATTTTGCTTAATGACTGAGTAATTTTAGTTATTATTTCTTCAGTTATTCCCTTGTTGTATTTGCATCAATTGCCTTCATATTATATTATCTTGAATTCATTTTATGTTAAGTCTGGTACCATATGCTATTGTGGAAGCAATCCTATTGAGTTCCACGGAAATATTCCAGGATAACTAACATTATCATGGTCTAAGTCTGCAAAATTAAAACTTAGTTCCGTATAATATTAATGGAGGTGAAAGAATCACTATTACCCATAATTATTTTGTTTTAATTCGGAAGATTAGATATTCAAATCTATATATAGCATTTGTAATATGTTTTTTAAAACTTTGTAATGTTGTAATGTCTTGTATAGTTGGTTAAAGAATATCAAAGAGAAAAACTCTTTTAGCAGCTATTATAGCATCTTAAAAACCTTGACTTTTTAGATTAGCTAAGTATTGGGACAGCTTGCTTCACTCCTACAACCTAAGGCTGTACTGATCAGCACAAACAAGCATCTCATACAAAGCATATTTATCCCCATTGTATGTTACCAATACCAAACATGGACACTTACAACAAAACATAAAGGAAAGTTAGATACCATAAAAGTAAGATCTTTGAGGAAAGCTGCTGGAGTGGCCAGAAGAGATAAAATCAGAAATGATACCATAAGAGAAAAATTGTCATAGAACCAATCTTAAAATACAGACAAAAACAGCAAATAAAATGGTTTACTCACCTGGAGAGGATGTTGTGGGGTTCCATACCGTACAAGGCATATACCAGGGGTGTCAAACTCGCATTGTCATGGTGTTGTCACATGACATATCGTGACTTTTTTCCCTTTGCTACACCGGGCATGGGCATGGCCAGCGTGTGACACATCTGGCCCACAGGCCATAAGTTTGACAGCCCTGATACATACAAAAAGGCAGATGTAGAAGGTGATCCATTAAAAGACACATTACAACAATATCAATTAACAATGGTTGAGGCTGCCAGAAGAGCAAGAACCAGAACTTCATTTGTCTCTTGGGTGGAGGAGGAGGAAGAGGAGGAAGAAGAGAGCTTTACTAACTCCATTGTCTGCTCCATTTTTGCAGCCTAGGGCCCAAGGCCAAATGTGAGCCTACTACATCATCATTCGGGGCTTGCAAATCTTCCTTAATACACCTGAAGGCTAATGTCCTTTTCTCTCAGTTTGTTCTCTTAAGTCCTTCATCTGAAAACCAGGTCTCACAGAACACTCTATCACCGTGATGGCGAACCTATGGCACAGGTGCCACAGGTGGCACGCGGAGCCATATCGGTGGGCACGCGAGCTCAGCTCTGGCACACATGCGTACACCAGCCAGCTGATTTTCAGGCCTTCTGGGCCCACCAGAAGTCAGAAAACACACTGTTTCCGGCCTCCTGAGGGCCTCTGGGTGGGTGGGGAAGGCCATTTTTGCGCTCCCCAGGCTCCTAGAAAGGCTCTGGAGCCTGGGGAGAGCAAAAAACAGGCTCACCGTGCCATCGCGTGCCAAAAGCCAGAGGGGGGGGGCAGGGCACATAGAATTATGGATGTGGGCATGCGTGCGTGTGACCCCACTGTGCTCCCCCCCGCTTTTGGCATGCGATGGCAAAAAGGTTAGCCATCCCTGCTCTATCAGATCCTGTAAGTTGTTATCATCATCACCATCATCATCATCCAGTACAGTTTGACTAAAGTGCATATGATTGCAGTCCTTAACACTAGTTGGAAAGCATTGGCACAACGAGTGTACAATATACAGCAGATAGAAAATGGGTGCAAAAAGGCATAAGGGCAGTTTGTATGAATGAGGCTACCTCTTGCTAATCTCTTGCCTATCATTGTCTATCCATATCTGGTCACGACCATCTGGTCACGACCATAATTTGTTCCATAACTTTGGTCGCAAACCGATTTGGTTGTCACCCGAACCTAATTTTGGAAATTTGGTGCTTAGAAAAAAAAATGGTGCAGAAGAGGAAATTGGTCACGAAAAAAAAATTGTGAATTTTTTGGTTGGAACCCTATTTGGTCAGGGTCAGAAGCATTCATGACTAGAGGTTCTACTGTATCTGTTGCTGCTATACAGAGTACTTTTTGCTCAATCTGCACTGTCACCACATCACCCTCACTGTCTCTTCACCAATACAAACTGGCTCACTAATGTGTGAGTTCCATCGATGGCCGAAACAGAGGAAACAAAACCCTTATTATCAGAGAATTGTTGAGGAAATACAGTTTTGCAATTTAACAATGTGCCACTGCCAAATTGCAGGTATTATTGTACCATGGACAAAATCTTGATCCGCTGCTGATATATAGAAAAAAATACTAGTGGTAGGATTCATTACTTACATTTTTTTTAAAAAAAAATTCTTATGTAAAATCTACTTACTGCTCAGGCACCATATAATGATCATTTGCAAAAGGCCAAGGATGTGGTTGTGTGCTCCAGTCCACATTTGAACAAATGGCACACATAACTTCACAAAATTGACTGGTATATACATTGGATTGTGTAGGCTGACGGTATTGGGGGATCACAAGTCTCGTCTCTTTAAGACTGAAGAGCACATTACTTTAATGACATATGGTTATGTCATATTTTCATACAGGAATGCAACTTTATGATTGCGGTGGAACTGATTGAGAGAGACATATGAGGAACTTGGTTGTCTCTCTCAATTACCACCGACTGCTGCTAGTCTGTAAGGCACTTGGAATATTCTAACAGGCAGTTCTTCTCTAATAGCCAGTCGTCATTAAAGAAGCAGGAACAAATAATATGCAGAGACGGTTGTATATAATTTCCTAACAAAATAAGGAAGCCTCTAGTAATACACCGATACATCACATTGTTTCTGCAAGTGGCATGTAACTTGCAGAACAAACTTAAAGGAGTAATTATCAAGTGCAAGTTTTAGAACAACCATGGAATAAGTAAAGACTTTGTGCTGCTGAATAAGATTAGTCATTTTGGTACATATACAAACACACAAGGTTCAAGCATTCATTTATTCACCTAGAAAACCATTAATAAATATCTTTGTGTTTTAAATTAAAGAGTGTCTTTTTCACTTGTAAAGATTTGTGCAAGCATTGTTCCAGACGCATGTAATCTCAGAATAAATATGTTTTTTTTATTCCTATAAGCTAATAACATATTAAACTGTGAAACATTTGCAGAAGCATTGAGAAATATATTCTATCATAACCTGGTGAACAAAAGGCCCCCTTAGAACTGGAAGCCTATAGTCTAAATGGAAGACTATGCCGGAGATAAAGAATTTAAACTGGTTCCCTTCCTTATTGATATGAAACATTGGAGACAGGTTGAGTTCTTCTTTTCTCCCCTACCCCTTTCCTTTTATTCTCCCCCCTCTTTTTTTTTTGTTCCTATCTTTCTCATAAAAGATTCAGGTAAATGTAGCATGACAAACCAATTTAAGCCAATTTCAAAGTTATTTGAGTAATTGGTTGTTGAGATAACACTCTCAAATTTCAATTCAGCAATTATCCTCTTAAAGATACAGACTATAAGAAGAAAGGATTATGAATTAAAGCAGCAAGGTTCTGTTCTTCCTCCCGTCTCACAAAAGGATGGGCATTTAAAAGCTGTTCTGCTTTTAATCATATTGAACAGAGACTTATATTGTAATGTATGCAAGCTTTCTAAAATGAAAGCAAGTGTTTCTAACTTTTGGAATACAGTAGTCTACAATGGAAGAAGTTCCTAAAGACTGACAGACTAATAAGTGACACAGAAAACTGTTTTCACAGTTGTAGAAGAAGTTGTAGTGCAAACTGATACAGAGGTTGATGACAAAAATAACAGCTTTGGCTTGGTTTAATACTAGTTTTTCCATCCTAATGAATAGTGGAGTCCTTAAAGTCTTTCTTATAAGAGAGAGGAAGGATTTTGGGAGTTTATTCCCATTTAACCAACTCTTTAGAATAAAGAGCCACGACCAAATATTACTTCAAGCTACTACTGGTTAGTTACTGGTTTCACATGTTAAAAAAAAGATGTTATTATCAATTTGACTATTGAAAGCAATGGTTGATAGCAGGGGTGAAATGCTCCCGGTTCAGACCAGTTTGGCCGAACCAGTAGTGATGGCGGCCAGTGGTTCGGAGAACCAGTAGTGATGGTGGCGCAAGGCTCCGCCCACCCACCTGGTCATCATTACTTCCTGGTTTTAACCAGGAAGTAATCTGTTTTCTACTCTCTACACATGCGCAGAAGGGTTTGCGCATGCGCAGATGGTCCATGTGCGCACATGCATGCACTTCCGGTTGGGAAGGTAAGTAGATTTCACCCCTGGTTGATAGTCTGATGATGTTCACCAAAAGATTAAGGTTTTCTGAGTTTTCAGTCACTTGGAATTTGAAAGTTGATTGCTTTTATATGTCCTGGTCATAGTTATAAGAAATAGCTTCAATATTGGAGTTGGCATTAACCAGAACCACAGATCCCAAGCCTCAAGATCTCAGAACCACTGAGATTGAAGCTAACCTGGATATCAATAGATAAATCAGTCTTATATATAAAGAGTAAACTGCTTAGAACTGTATTCAACTTCAAGCAATGACAGGATATAGATGAGGAGAAGCTTTAGACAGAGACCCAAATGTCCTTAACCACATGAAGTGAGGAGTATCAATGTATTCTTTTTAGGAGCAAAGGACTTTATATTTTTGTTGCATAAGATAATTGTATATCTTCTCAACCATCATGTTAAAACTGAGGTGAAAAAAAATGGCCTCTTTATGACTTGTGGACTTCAACTCCCAGAATTCCTGAGCCAACATGGGAGTTGAAGTCCATAAGTCATAGAAGGGCCATTGTCCCCCCCCTCCCGTGTTAAAAGGACTTTTTAAGCTATATGCTTTTTTTAAAAAAATCACAAGTATTTATTTCCTTGAATTATGTACTATATTCCATAATGAACAATATCATTAGACAAAAATGTTTGTAGACAGAAATATCTAAATACTAAGACACTGTGGGCATTCTTAATTCAGAGCAACCCCATTTTAGATATTTATATTTTTTTTCCCTATTTGCACTTCTATTTTTAGATTACTTATATAAAAGTATAATTCTATTTATCACAACACATGTGGACTTACTGTTGAAAATGGCATTCAAGGTCTATTCACTCTTGTCAGTTTCCTGAAAATGATATTTATGTGTCCATGTTTAGTTTGCTTGCATCTTCTGCACTCTCTCTCTCTCTCTCTCTCCCTCCCGCCCACATCTCTTTGCTACAGCTTTTCTAGGTTAATGATTTAAAATGATAGAAAAACATATTACTGATTTTCAACAACCCTGTAACAAAATTGGTGCCATGGTTGGAGGGAAACTACAAATGACAAAATGTGTATATATAAAAACCTTGAAGCTAATTTAGCCAGAAATCAAAATCCCACAAACACCAATTCAAACATGTCATTAATCATAGAACTATTGATGTAATGATAGAAAAAAAATGACAGATATTCCTTTAGTGATGATGGAAGTTAGGAAGGACCGAGATCTATCGGAGAATGCATGCAGTGGATCTCAGATTCAGTCCTTTGTTTCTAAGTACAAGCTAAGAACAGGCATTGCCAAGAAGGCTGGTAAAGTGTCAAAAGTGTCAATCAATGTAGAAAATACTGAGAACAGTGAAAAATTGAAGCAACATCTTACTTTCTTAATACTTTCGTAATATAAATTATGGGTGTGTATTATATCTGAAGGAATCTCAAATCTTTGGATAGATTCTGACATTACAGATTTATGTGAAGTTACAATCCACAAAATTGCTCAACGTGATAAACAAGCTATTCATAAAAAGGGGACATGGTCTTTGAATGTATGATTGTGGATGCCATCTTGCCTTTTTAAAAAAAAAAAATAATAATCCTCCTGTCCCACAGATGTCCCTATATTGAAGGGTGCAACTAACTTTATTGAAAAGGCTTTTGCATAAAAGAAACAAATCTAATAAAAGAATACTATACCTGTGGACAAAAAATGTCAGATATCAATGCCAATACTTAACCTCAAAGCCCATACATAACTATGCAAATTTTAAAATAATAGCATTTCCCCCTTTTAATGACAAAGATATAAAACAAAATGCAAATCAGGGGGCTTGAGTGGCGCAGTAAACTAAGGCACTGATTAACATTCAGCTGCCTGCAATTACTGCAAGTTCTAATCTCACCAGGCTCAAGGTTGACTCAGCCTTCCATCCTTTCTAAGGTCGGTAAAATGAGGACCCAGATTGTGGGGGCAATAAGCTGACTTTGTATAAATATACAAAAGTATGAAGGCTATTGCTTAACGCATTGTAAGCCACCCTGAGTCTCCAGAGAAGGGCGGCATATAAATCAAATTAAAAAAAAATTAAGGACAAAAGGACAGTCATGTGAAGTATTAAAGCCACTTTATAATGCCTTGGTAAAGCCACACTTGGAATACTGCATTTAGTTTTGGTTGCCACAATGTAAAAAAGATGTAGAGACTCTAGAAAGAGTGCAGAGAAGAGCAACAAAGATGATTAAGGGACTGGAGGCTAAAACATATGTTGCAGGAAGTGGGTATGAAAAGAAGGACTAGGGGAGACATGATAGCAATGTTCCAATAGCTCAGGGGCTGCCACAAAGAAGAGTGAGTCAAGCTATTCTCCAAAGCACCTGATGGTAGAACAAGAAGCAATGGGTGGAAACTAATCAAGGAGAGAAACAACTTAGAGCTAAGGAGAAATTTCCTGACAGTTAGAACAATTAATCAGTGGAACAACTTGTCTCCAAAATGCTCCAACACTGGAAGTATTTAAGAAGATGTTGGATAACCAGTTGTCTGAAGTGGTGTAGGGTTTCCTGCCTAAGCAGGAGGTTGGACTAGAAGACCTCCAAGGTCCCTTCCAACTCAGTTTTTCTATTCTATTTTAAAATGGAATTCTTCTGCTCTATCTCTGAATTAGATGGCCTATGAAGCTGCCTGTGAAGCATTACATTGTTTACTGAATTAAAACCAGATGAAACCTTGTGTTTTGTGCATTTCCTTATTATAAATTGCATGTGCAGTTTTGAAGTGGCTTTTCTGTTTGAGGGGATTTTTCAAATAAATAGATTTTTTTTTTTTGAATGGTGAATGGGAAGACTCTTTCTGCATAGTTCCCCTACAGCAGGGCATAGTTCAGGTTGACCAAAGTCAGTCACTAGGTGGCTATGGATCTTTACTCTTTCTTAGCCTTAGATATCACTGGATGGTTATGAGGAGAAAAAAGATAACCCTTTTTATGATCTTGCACTCTGCTTCTTAAAGGAAGCAGATGCAATGGAAGTAATCAATCAGAAGCGATGACAAGGAAACATGTTACAATAGCTATCAAGAGCCCCTACTGAAAGGATTCCAAATGGAACAAAGCTGGCTTCTGTCTTCAAAGAAAGTAAATAGGTAGAACAGGTCCAGCTATGCTCTAACACTAAATATTTATTCTGTTTCTCACCTTCATTTCCAGGTAGTTGACTAGATTGTGTCTTATCCAGAAAGAGTAAAAGATCCATAGCCACCTAGTGATTGACTAGGAATTTATCTTTGGTCAAATTGAATTTTTATTTTTCTGCTTAATTCTAAGGCCATCTTAATATTTGTTTGTTTATTATTTTTTTCACATTTCTGTACTGCCCATCTCTTTCAAAGAGGATGGAGTTATATTTGTATTTTCTAATTTTTATTACACATCTAACTACTGACCATGTGTCAACTATCTGCACCTCCTCATCTGGTTTTGAGAGGTTTACAACTTGATGTGATTTCTGGGGTTTAACTGAAGCAGGAAGCCAGGGAGACCACAGGCTACTGGAGAAGTGACAGCCAGAAGAAGAAGGTGAAACAGAAGAAGGGGGAAAAGAAGAAGGAACAGAAGAAGGAAAAGGAGAAACAGGAGGAGGGAGGAGGAAAAGGAAAAGGAGGGAGAAGGAGAGAGAAGGAGAGAGGGGGAGGGGAGAAGAAGGAGAAGGAGGAGGAGGAGGAGGAGGAGGAGGAGGAGAAAGGAGGAGGAGGAGGAGGAGGAGGAGGAGGAGGAGGAGGAGGAGGAGGAGGAGGAGGAGGAATAATCTCCATTTCATAACTAAGATAAATAAGAACCATGTTGAGAGTGACCTTCATTTCTCCCACACTGGATAAATATGATTGAAAACAAACTAAAAGAAATGTTATTATGGTATTATTTTTGGTCCTTCTGACCAGTGCTTGCCTTAAACTGGCCTGTTTGAAAATTAAATTGGTCCTGCAGCTGTTTATGTGACTTTATGTGAACAGTTGTAGGAAGTCTTGAAATTGGTTAGAATGGTTCATCATGACTATTTGTTTCTAACACCAATTAAAGTAAAGCTGTTAAATCAACAGTTTATTTTGGCCAGCCCTGAAGATGCAGCATGGATAACTTTGCTGCTATGCACATGTCTGCAATTTTCCAAAGTTCTTGGCTCAGGGAGTACAAATCATTTAGCTGCTCAGCACTGTATGTAATAAAACACTCAAGACATCTGGAGTTTTTTGGATCCGTCTCTTGGCATGAAGCAGAATTGGAAGTGTTGGATTATCTTTGTGCAGTTTGGAAATCAGCATGTTTTCCAATGCAATTGGAAACCTGTAACTGTTCACATATCCTCAGTTGAGTCCTTTGTTATACTCCAGTGCCATTGATTGGTTTGCGGCTTGAAAGAAGAGTAAAAGGAAGGAAATAAGGGACAGGCTTGAAAAGAGAAAGAAAAGACTGTATATGATAGATCTACAGCAGTGGAGCCAAGAACTATTAGGAATGTTTTCAATACATTTTCCAACCAATGGATTTTCACAGGAAAATCAACTAACCTTTCAGTCTTCAACAACCATATAACACAATTATGTTATGGAATCAGGATGCTTTCTCACCATTTACACTCTTGCAAACAGATTGAAACAATCAGAGGATCATTCATAGCAATGAACATCATTCTTGAATCACTCTTGACTTAGATTCAAATGTTGGGGTAGGGAACCTTGGCAATCTTGTCAGGTTGTCATCGATCCTTCCAACTTTTAGATCTCAAGACTGTGGGACTGATGTATTGATTGATAAGACCCTTGGCCTTCCTGGCTGCTTAAAATCACCCAGGTTATTATTATTTTTTTATTTAGAAAATTTATATTGCCACCTACTTGCAGATGGAGACTAAAGCTGGCTTACAGAGACATAAAAGCATAATATAAAAGAAATATAAATAAATAAAAAATAAAAATGCTAACCAAATAGTTAATGTGTCCTCTTATGATCAGTGCTTCTTTAGCATTATATGTAAGATTAAAGACGTTAGCCGTAAGTAAACCTTTATTGAAAAACATGTTTTTTCAACTGGAAGATTAATGGGAAATCTAACAATAGGGCTATGATGGCCTTGTACTGTAGTTGCATATAAAGCTTGATGAAAGCAATTTTTTGAAATAAATACTCTTGTAAATAAGACAAAGTAATATAATCTATATAATATAAGCGTCACTGATTTATCCAGCAAAGGAACTCTGAGTACTGATGAACCATTCTATGCACGCAGCCAACGAAGATACCCATATGCAAAAATATGCCAGCCACATTGTGATGCCATTTGGGCCCCATGAAATGAGTTTGGATGAGCATGGGGATGCGTGCTTCTATCCAAAGCCAGCTTTAAGTTGGATCAGAGCCAATATCTTTTTTTTTACATCTGTTATTCTGAACTTCATGTCACACACTACTCATTAAACAGACATTTAATATTCCAGAATTTGTTCTAGATGAATACCTTTTATATTCTTTTTAAAATTGGATCTCTTGATTTCACAGAGGAAAGTTGGGATGGATAATCTACATTATATGGGGGCCATTTTACTGGACATTCCTTCCAATATACTTTTCTTTCTGGGGTTGTTGTTTTTTTTTTTTTTTGGTCAGCTTCTTTATGTTCAACTCATATATTTCATTTAAACTATGAGCTGATAATTATGGCAACGTTTTATTAGCACATTATTATTCTGCCAAAATTTCAGTTTTGAACTTTGGCCAGTAAAAACTGCAGTGTGAGAAAGAAAATGTGTGTGTATATACACACACATATTATTCTCCTTGGCTTTTGAGATGCTTGTTCAGAATAATTGAAATATAAGGTTAAGAAAATGTGGTTTTAAATGAAAGTTTTCTATAAATTTATATTATTCTAGAATATAATTCCAAGAGTCTTAAGGACTCAACTCAGGCAAATTTAAGTATTTGTACATATCATTGATTCAGTGGGAAAATATCAGGTTTTAAATATTCTATCTAACATTGTTTAAATAATATTTCTTAATTCAAATATGAGGTTAATCTCGTCCCCTGCTCACTTTACAGCTTTCTGCCTGGCAAGGTAAGTAGATTGTGTTAAATCAATCCTTCTATATATATAAAAAAGAGAAAAACGATAGAACATTGATTCAAATGCAGTCATATATTTTTTGACAAATCAGGCTTTTGTTTTTTTTTAAAAACTAATAAAAACACTGTATACATCCAGAATAGTGAATTATGTAAAGGGCAGGTAATGAAAGTTTACTACCCACTTCTTCACAGAGGATTTTTGCAATGAATTTTTCGCGATGAAAACCAATATGGGAATTATAATGCATTTAAGAATGACCCTGATAGACTAGTGGGAATGTCTCAGATGGAACAACTGGCAAGAAAAAGATGTCTCACAAAGGGAGAAAAGATGTCTCAAAAAGATCCACAAAGGGTTGGAGGATAGCATTAGACTTTCCCTGGTTTTCTGGAAACTAAAAAGAAAGGAAAGGAGAAACAGGTCCAATTTTGCAAGTGAGGTAATCACTTTCTTTATTGTAAAGTTACATTAACAGAATCTTTCAGAAATGAAAGACCTGTCTCCTAAGCTTATTCTCACATATCTATAAGACACCTTAGTTTTTCATAGTTCGTTACTTGTTGATTTCACTAACATCTCAAGTCAATTCTCAAAGCGCTTTAAGATAATTGCAGAAGCAGTACTTACATTAGTAAGAAAAAGTTTTGCAGGAAGAAAAAAATAGTCTGTGTTGTTCCCAACTCATAGCAAACATTTGCTTATTCCCTAAAAAAGTAAATGTCCTATGAATCAAACCATGATTTTGTAGGCACGTCCATACAGTTTTCTTGCCTGCAGTACAGGAGTGTTTGCAATTGTCCTCTTCAGAAATATTTTTCAATTTCCCAAACTAGTCTGTAGATTTACTATATCCTTAACGTTTCCCAGCTAACTATCCAAATTCCCAACCAAGATAAAGACAACTACAATAGATAGTTGCAGTTGCTAAAACATGTGCTATATGCACACATCTGCTTTTCTCTAGAACTTGAAGCTGGTGAAGTTTATTTATTTATTTATTTTTTATTTTATTTGTTGAGTACATATTAGATAATATATATAAGTATTAGCATGAACTGAATACATAAAAGGAATACAATTAAAAGGAACATTAGGACAGGGATGGTAGGCATGCTGATGGTCTTATGCATGCCCCTTACAGACCTCTTAGGAATGGGATGAGGTCAACAGTAGACAGTTTTAGGTTAAAGTTTTGTGGGTTTTGGGATGAGGCCACAGAGTCTGGTAGTGCATTCCAGGCATTAACAGCTCTGTTAATGCCTGTTAAAGCTGGCATATACTGAATACATTAAACATACTTTTTTCAATTATATAGGTTATAATGGGATAGATAGTGCTGTGTTCAACAGTGAAGGGACACAGGGCAGAAAACATCTTGCAGAAAGTACAGGTCCACAGAGCCAAAGAAGCTTCTTGAATGAGAAGTGAAACGTCTTTAAAAAAAAGTCCAGAAAGACCAGTTGCCTCTTGAAAAAGCACCTTTGGGACAACCATGACCTGCCCTGCTTGCAAAATTAAACCTACTGTCTCTCTCTCTCTCTCCCTCTCCCTCCCTCCCTCCCTCCCTCTTATTAGCAATGTGTTTCTGAGGTGAATCGTGGTTCTGGGTAAGTACTTCACTACTAAGTCTCTAATGTAGTTGGCCAGCCTCTTTCACTGTGAGGCATAGACTTCACTGTGTCCACAGTTGCTTTGCTCCTTAGATAGCAACTGGTATCAATTTTCAAATTAGGCAGGGAGTGTATTTGGCCCAGGAGCTTCAGCTTATGACTTCTAAGCATGTAGCACAAGGGAAATAGCTGAGATGTTGCTGAATGTTTAGATATGAAATTAGAACATCCCATGTCTTCCCTGCACTCCCTCTAAGCTTTCACATTTAACATACCTACTGACTTTGCGGGCTCACTGTAGCAAGTTCTAAATGATGCATGAAATGAAGAATTTCTAGCTGTCTATATGAAGAAATAATAGTGGCTTGTAGCATTCACAGCTGTGCAGCATTTTTAGCTATATGGCATGATGCTGTTCAGATGAGAAGAATCACCTACAAGCCTCAAAGTAATATTTAAAAAGTTTAAATGTATTAGCATAGCTTTACATAAATTAAAAAAAAACTACTTTTCCTTTATTGTTTGTCTGTCAGAAATTTCCCCATACTTTATGAAATCACACCAGGAGAAGCTTTTCCTCATCGCAGCCTAAAATGTTGTAATACATGACAACTTTCTGCAAAAGGAACATTTCAGATTTTAAAATGGTTATCAAGTTGGATTTTGAAACATATTTAGGTCCCGAACACATACTTTTCTCAGCAAACACAAAAACATCAATTCCTATAAAACGTTGGCTATTTTTTAATTAAAATATTACTTTAAAAAATAGATCAGGTGCAGATAGAAAGGAATTGGTGCCAGCTGATTATTTACTTGATTCACTGTAGATCAGGCCTGTCAAACTGGCAGCCCATGGTCCAGATGGGTCACGTGCAGACCACGCCCATCCCAGCTCCGTAAAGGCAAAAAACATTGCAATATGTCACGATGCGTCACGTGACATGATCAACTTTGACACCCATGCTGTAGATGATGTCAGTAGTTTCTTGATTTTTAATGAGAAAAAATATCTTTCAAGACTACGAGTGGGCTAGTATTCTAAAATGATGCTTAATTATGCCTTTTTATAACTGTCATTTACAGCATAGAGATTTATTTTGGAGATTGTGTATTTCTTGTTTTTTTCTGTAACTGATTTGAACTAACATTTTGCCCTAGCAGATAAAAGCATCAAGGAAAAATAATATTTTCCAAGATTCATATAGCAGGTAAATATATGTAAAAAAAACCTTTTTCTATTGCATCAACACCCAAATCAAACAAATTTATTTCACAGAGAGTACTGTTGTGTATACGTACAAATTCACTATATGTGCTTGTGTACTTACACAGAGAAATGTATCTCAGTTATCTTCATTGAAAAAAGTAATTTACTGTGTAGCAGAAATCCTGAGACTCTGTTCCACTTTGATAAAGTGTCTGAGCAAGAAAACTTCAATATTAATTAAAGGAAACATAAGATTTCCCTCAATATGAATGTACATAAGGTTCCGTTCCAAAAGTGAATGACATATTTCATGTAAGTATAGCAATTATCATTTATGTGGAAAATCTTTAACAATTGCAGGTAGCAGAGGCAACAAGGATTAGGAACACATTAACAACAGTGCATGTCCTCTTAATTAAAAGAATGAATGAGCAGAGCAATTTTTGCAACATTAATTACATCCCAATTTGATTTAACCTATGTAGGCCAATCAAATACAGTCCGAACCAACTTATCACCTGCTTGTCAGGAGAAGTAAATTGAACTCTTTATGGGGCACTGAGATAGGTCATCAGGCACTTCTGTTTTTTTGTTTTTTGTTTTGCCTTCACCCACTTTTCACAAGTATTAGAAGAAAAGAGGGCAACTGTCAATCCAGCAGTGTGGCAATCATTACAGGTTTGCAGTGAAGCAGAAAAATGGTGTAATAAACAGGTCTTGCAGCCTTCTATCACTCCATTCATCCTACACTTGAAGCACTTGGGCCTTCTGGCCTTACTGAGCGTTAAATCCCTATCCAGCTGTTTGACCCCATTACGAGAACATGATAGGCACCCCGTCACATGAAATGGCTGCAACAGTCTGATGCACTGAATCTATCTTTCCGACAGGTAAACCTATGGATAATTTATTTTGATGTGGTTTCAAAGTATGTTGACAGCAGTCAGGGAGGGCCTACACCGCATGAACTGTCTGTGCATGTGAGTGTATGTTTTAAGGCTGAGCCGTTTTCATTGCTCAGGAGCGGTAGTTAATGAACATGTGGTTAAAAAGAGTGTACTAATGCTGATTGACCACTTTTAACAGGCTGCCTTTTGATATGACCTGCAGACCATAAAGCCGTAATGCAGCCTCAGCATATGTGCTATTAAAATCAATATCCAATACTGTAAATCCACAGTATCCCTACTCAGACCAATCTTTCTGCCGTTGTCATCACTTCAAACCTATAAATGATCAACTCTATGATGTTTAATAAAGTTAAGGAATTCTGCAGTAGGGATAGATATCAATATTGCACATTAAATTAATAAATACTGTTTCTTTTGAGCTTGTGGGATAATTTCGGGCCACGTGGGGAACATTAAAGCAATTATTTGGAGGCAAAAATGTTTAAAGGTGCTGCGGTCTCTTCTCAGGAACTAAACTGTATAAAATACAATAAAGTGATCATTTCTCGTAAGGTCTTTGATGCAATATTTAAAGTGTTGCCATGTGGCCCACCCTCTCCAATATATGCTTTGCTCCATCATATTTTAAACAGAGCCTTTTTGACATAAATGTAGTAGTAGGTCTGAAAACCGAATGACTTCCAAGTCACCCTCTTGATTGCTGTTTGACCGTACCTTTACATGTGCCATTTAAGCCTACAGAATCCAATCAGTGTGTCAGTTAAATTGCTCCTCATCTGTCGAGATTAAGCGTTCAACTATTACCTCAGATTTAGTAGAAGTCTTAGATACTGGCACATTTCACTGGAGCCATTAGTAACACCTGGAATCATTCACATTAGTTTAAGATCTGGCACCATAAATTTCCAGCCATTAATGATTATTCTGACTTCTCAGGATAAATGGCTTAACGTTTTTGATAATGAAAATATACATTCTGCAGTAGTTCTTTCTTAAACCCACATTACCTTTGTAATGTACTTCATGGCTGATAGTAACAGACTGTGTCATAACTCTTGCAGAAAATTTTTAGGATGCTGTAAAGCATTTAAGGTATGTTGTGCTATTAATTTCCTCATATTTGATGAGATAACTTGTTGTCTTGTTTTTAATTCCAAAATGGAATGAAGTATATTGATTGTATAACATATAATTGGAACTATCAGAAAAGAAGCCTTTACAAAAATACAAAAACAAACCAAAAACTTAGGCTTCCGTTATACTCTGTGATGGAGAGAATGTATTTTCCTGCCATGACAGTTTCAGCAACAAATTTCTTTGAATATTATCAAAATAACAGGGGGGAAAAATCATCGCAAGAGCAGTGTGTGTCAGATTAGTTATAGCTGAGAGAGATTATTTAAATATCTCAAATAAATCTTTTCATTCTCAGCACATTCATCTCTTTTAAGTGCTCATTAAGATAGGGTGTGACAGTTCTGGAAAATGAAACATTAATTCTTTTTCTCTGAAGCTTGAGTCAAACATTCCCAAGGGCAGCTACAGTATAGGTGTATTGCAGGACGAGAGGAGCTTATAGGCCCCTCCTGCATCTCATTCCAAAATACAGAGACAATATTTCCTGTTGCCACTGTTCTTCTTGGTCACACTCCCATGATGTATTTGAGACTGAAGAAAACAGATATCAGTTTGTGAGGCTTGATAAGCCCACGATGAAACTTAACTATACTTCAATTCATTTCAGGTCAATATAATTTGCAATCATTCTTCTTGCAATGTTCTAGATCCAGTCTAGCCAAGACAACCCACCCAAAAGAAAGATCTGATTTTCTGCTTTTCCCTCCCCCAAAAGGCAGAGAAAGAACTGTTACACCAAGCACATCAAAAAGAATATTATATTGTGGCATTGTTAAAATGTCTTGGGATTTATTTTGAAAGATGTTAGTTGCTTTGACAAACAATAACTGATCAACTCTTCCACAATTACTTTTTTTTATTGCTGCTCATTAATGATAATTTCGGGCTGAACAATCATATATCTTGCTTAGTTTGGGGTTCAGTCATTTTGGTTTATGTCATCTTTTCATTTGAAAAGCTTCATAAATTATAGGCTTCTGTTCATTATTTGAATTATGTCACCATACATAACTCAGGAATGAAACTAAGGTACTGTATATAATAATATAAGGGATTCAAGGTTTCTATGTTCCCATAACAAATTGTGTGTCTTGTTCCCAAATAACTCCTTTGCACAAACTATTGCTTTTTCCAGGTTTGGGACCAGGGAAAAGGGAAGAAAAAATTCTTACCTATGCTTGGATTTTTCTTAGTGATATACTCAACAGTAAATTTCTCCCTCCCTAATGTTTAAACACTCTCATATTTCTTTTGTGTGTGTGTGTGTCTTTTATATTCCATATAGTGATGGAAAACCTTTGATCTTTTATTTGCTTTCCTTGATTAACTCTACTGAGCTTGATATGGCTAAATGACAAAATCTTTGGGATTCCTCGTGCTTGTGGTCCTCAGAGTCTGACAGATCTTATTTGAAAGTCTTAGAGCTGCATGCTATTGGTGTACAGTGAAACATATAAAATATGTTTTTGATAAACCATCATTTGGATTTCAACATTTTTAGTTGAAATAACATGAAAATGGTTATATAAATAAATTCCAAGATAAAAATGCTTAATAATACTGTGGTCAACACGTTTGCTTTAACTCCTAGAGGGCATTTCTCTTATAACAGAGATAAATGTTTGTAAGGGGGGGGGGGGGAAACCACAACGTATTTTAAATATACTGTATGAAATGTACTAAAAACAGATGGTATGTCATTGTCATTTTGTTACTATGGTAAGTGGAAATGTTTGATTGTCATAGGCTGCCTTCACCTTTCCTAGTGTTTCTCAGCATGTGGCAGCCTGAATATTAAATAATATAATTACTGAATGTTAGAAGGTCTAAACATTCACACCTGATTTTTTTTTTATCCTAGATTTTGAAAAAGTTGTTGATGGAAGTTTATAAAAATTATGTGGATTTGTAGATCACGATGACTTTTTGAGAAGAGTGATGTAAAACCTGTTTTTTAAAAAAATAATGTACAGTAGTTACCAAAATAGTGCACATTGCAACAAAAATATATAAAGCCACTATCTGCATATCATAAGTATATTAATAGTCTTGAAGAATTTTCTCATATATTTGATTTTGCTTTCTTTTGTTGCCAATTAATTATTCTTTCCTACCATCCACCCCAATTTAGATGTAGGCAAAAGATTGTTTGGGGGCACACCATGTTAATAAGGGAACTGAAGAAGACTATAAGGTCATTTCAATCTAGATTTGATTAGAGCCTGATTTTCTTTATATTGCAGTTCATTTCTGCTACAGTGCAAATCCATTTTTAATGCTAATCAAACAAGTAGTAGTAATAATAATATCTTCTCTTTGGGATATATTGCATCATTTGACCTAAATGGTTCTATAAAAAGGGAAGTGAGATAAAACATCCTTCAGAAATGGAAAGAAAATAATCATTCAGTCATATTGCAATAACACAAATTTTAAAAAATAAAATATCCAAGAATTTGTGATACATTAATATGAATTAATGTACAATTAATCTACAACCACTCATTGAAATAATCTATAACTACTCTTATTGAAAACAATGTGACTTACTTTGCAATAAATACATAAAAGATTATACATATGTATAAATATGAATAGGATTGCTGTCTAACCAGAAGGATATCTAAGAGAACCCTACAAAATTCACTTTTCAGTAGAAATGTATAGGAGTTTGTGATTTGATCAACAATGTAAGATTTTTAGCTTCAGAACCAGTTTATCTCTGAATCATTATTATAGAAAAGAGGTCTAATAGCAAAAAGATATTGCCTTAATTTTATGAACATGACTCATTCACATATCTGGTAATGTCTGTAGATTTCTGGATCCTGGATTTGTTAAATAATTTATAGTAAGTGATTATATTTGGATTAATTTTCAGTGCTATAATTCAAATGAAAAGCCTCAGTTGTGTCTTGTCCACGAGGCAGGAAAGTGTTGAGAAATAAAAGCAGTGGTAATCAAGGAGAAACCACCAAAATACCCAGCATTCTCTGTGGGTCACAGAATGGAGAAGGCAATACCAAATTCAGCATGCCAAGGACATAATTTTCCAAGTGAGAAGCTAAAAACACCGGGAGTGCTGTTATGCATCATTAAGGATGGCACCAGTAGCCATCTGAGTGTCTTGTCAGAATAACAGAATTGGAAGAAGGGGTGAAATGCTACCGGTTTGCACCGATTTGAGTGAACCGGTAGTAATAAAAGCTACCAGTTTGGGCCAACTGTTAGTAAAAAAAAAAAATACTGGTTCGTCCAAACCGGTATTTCTGATGATCAGCTGTGCCACGCGATTTATATTTGCTAGAAAGCAAATCCTGCTTTCTAGCTAATCTAAATCACACGGCACAGCTGTTCTCCCCCCTCACTGTTCTACTTACCTTCTTAAGCCTTCTTTTTCTGTGTGGAGTGTGCATTTGGTGTGCACTGTGCATCCGTGCATGCGCAATGTGTGTTTGGCATGCACCGCACATGTGCGGGCAGCGAATCAGTGGCAAACCACGGAAGATTTCACCACTGGTTGGAAGGGACCTTGGAGGTCTTCTAGTCCAACCCCTAGCTCAAGCAGGACAACCTGTACCATTTCAGGGCCTATGTCTCATGTAACCAGTTATCAGAAATACAATTAGGTTAAGGTACTTGTGCTGTAAAGCTGTCAACCTATGTACTAAAATGAATGAAACTTACAACTGAGTAACCCAACCCAGAGCTGTGATGCTCAATATCATGGTTAATTTCTCTTCATTGAAGCAAAGAGGCAACAGGATCACCTAGATTTGGTGATTTGTATCATATTGCCTGCCTTGACTGACATTTGAAAAAGCAGGGAAGTATTTCTGCACGGCTTCAGAAGGGTCTCTGAGCATTCTAATAATTCATTGGAGGTTCTGGGAGGAGCCTCCAAACCTGTATTACATGTGTGCAGTGCCATTCAAGTCAGCCATTCAAACCAAAGTGCAGCCTCTTCACTCTTGCCAGGGAAGGGGAAGCATTTCTTCCTGAAACCACTTCAATAAGTTCCTTGGTTGAGCTTTGATCAATGTAACACCACTCCCTTGAGGATCAGAACAGGTCTTAAACTACACTGAAATGGAGTAAACAAACAGGTGAGTAAAGGAGAAATCGGAATCAAATCCCAATCTTCCTGGATAAAATCATAATGCAAAATGATTCTTTGAAATGCGTTCATAGTTAAATAGAATTCTTACTGTTTTAAAAATTTATAAAGTGAATTTTCAGGATGATTTTTGTTTTAATCCCAAGGAAGAGTGAAATATTATCTGTTTGGACATATATGTATTCTGATGAGAAACAAAGATTCTGGAATCACCAAGAATTTCTTCTGAACATAAAATGCAATATTATGAATTCTTAGCTGAAACATTGATGCAAAAAACTAGCTTTTCATGAGTTCATTTCTAAAATGAAACTTTATGATTTCTCAACCAGCCAGAGTTTCATTTTGGTGTACCAGCAGCATAATGGTAACAACCCAATTCATCCTATTTTGTCACTTGACCATGATCAAAAAATTTCATTGACACGTAACTCATTCGATTCCATGAAACCAATTATGCACTCCATGGGTCAAATATTCATTTCATCAATAATCTCTAAAGGGAGAATTAGGACATGTACTTGGGAAATTATACTGTGTAGCCTGGAAACATGTCCTGCTGAACTCACTGGATTTACTCCTGAGTTAGCAAGTGTGGCATTGCACAGGTAGGAGTTGTTTTTCTTCCAATAAGCTTCATTTCACTGAATATGTTCTAGTTCCTGTATTATCCCACTTATTCCTGTGGTGTCCAGCAGGTGATTGTTTTCCAACTGATCGCTATTATTTGTTGGCAAGGAATAAGTAATTATTTATCTCACAGAGTGCTTGGTGAAGCACAGAAATAGCACAAAAAGCACTCATAACACTAAATTTATAGTAGTCAGGAAAAGCTAATGGTATAGTTTTAAACCAATTGTATATATCTCATTATTGCAAAAGGAAAAAAAACTAGTGTTAATTTCACCTTTCATGTACATTTATGTAGTCATGTTCATTTTGATTTTGATTTGTTTTTGTGATTTACCTTAAGTATGTTATGGGTATGCTATATTGCAGAATTCTGGTCACTGCCTGCAAAGTTTGGAAAAGTATGCATATCATTGTCTTGGTATATTATCTTTTTGCATGTATATTTAGGTAAATTTAGGAAGTTCATATTGAATAACTTTCCATTAAAACATAAAATGATCAAATTAATTACCATATCTTATTGCACAGGTTTCCATAAATTAATGTAATATTATTATTGTATTGCTTATTTTGCTAATTGGTTTCATATATTGGTTGTGAATTCCTGTGGTATGCAAATGCAAAAAAAAAGTTATCAACATTTTTCACAGCACTGGTATTTTAAATCCTCTTTTTTTATGTTAAAAATCAAAAACGCAAAAGATTCCCCTTATATAGACATTGTGTACATTACTAAATATTTTGTTGTCTTTTCCAGTTCTATGATATTATTACTGTCAAGTGATCAGTGACCCAGATCTTTATTCCAGATGAATTATACTATAAATGTATATATGTAAGTTCATGACAATACAAGCCATTTTAGGTCATTTTTGTACTAGTGATTTACAGAGTCTTCATAGCATCACCCAGCTGATACTGAAGTACAGTAAAGTATCCTTTACAATAAAGGAGAATATTTGTAACTCAAGGTTGAAATGAAGGGTTCTTGATGCTCTCTGAGCTTGGTTATTTTCTTGCAGGTGTTCAAGGTATTTCTGCAAAAAAACAACCAAGCTTAGAGAACACCAAGGACTCCCCTCCAATACTGAAGTGATAATAACCTCAGTACATATTATGTTAGTCTGGCAATGATTGTTGGGTGACTCTAGAAGATACTATAAATCATTACTCTAGAAAAGACCATAATTTTTTCTTAATAATCCATTTTAAATCTGCTTAATTTCACCATGTCACAATTCTGCCATGATTCAAGATTCCTCTTCAGTGCTTAGCTCTCAAGGGGTTAATAAATAAGCCGCATGGAGAGATAACAGAATAACAGAGTTGGAAGGGACCTTGGAGATCTTCTAATCTAACCCACTGCTCAAGCAGGGAATCCTAAACCATTTCAGACAAGTAGTTGTCCAATCTCTTCTTTAAAACCTCCAGTATTGAAGCAACTACAGCTTCTGGAGGAAAGTTTTTCTGCTGATTAATTGTTGTAACTGTAAGGAAATTATCCTTAGTTCTACGTTGCTTCTCTCCTTGATTAGTTTCTATCCATTGCTTCTTGTCTTGCCTTCAGGTACTTTGGAGAATAGGTTGAGTCCCTCTTTTTTGTGGCAACGCGTGAGATAGTGGAACACTGCTATCATATTCCCAGTTCTTCTTTTCAGGGAAAGTGAGATAGTTTGTTCTTTTATGCTTCTTACTCATGCAAATTTACCTATCACGATAGTATATTATTTGACAATAGGTCTGGTATCAACATCAAGTGTCACCAGAGGTTGGTTTCAGCAGATTCTGACCAGTTCTGGAGAACCAGTAGCAGAAATTTTGAGTAGTTCGGAGAACCAGTAGTAAAAAATTTTACTGGTGCCACCCCCATCTATTCTCTGCCTCCCAAGTCAGTTTCAGTTTCAGTTTATTTAATTTGTATACCGCCCTTCTCCCGAAGGACTCAGGGTGGTGAACAGCCATAAATAAAACATACAAGTATAACATTTAAAACCCAATTAAAATCCAATTAAATAAATTTGGCCGTAAAAATATTAAAACCCCAATAGATTAAAACGAATTAAAATTTATAACATTTTTTTAAAAAAGGGGAATCAGGCCAGGCCTGCCTGGTGAAATAAAAGGGTCTTAAGAGCGCGGCGGAAGGTGCGTAGGTCCGGGATCCTCCGAATCTCCAGGGGGAGTTCATTCCAGATAGTAGGTGCCCCCACAGAGAAGGGTCTCCCCCTGGGGGCCGCCAGTCGACATTGTTTGGCCGACGGCACCCAGAGGAAGCCCTCTCTATGAGAGTGTACCGGCCAATGGGAGGCCACTGGTGGCAGTAGGCGGTCTCGTAAATAGCCAGGTCCTAAGCCAAGGAAGTGGTCTCGTAAATAGCCAGGTGCTAAGCCATAGGCGGTCTCGTAAATAACCAGGTCCTTAGCCAGGTCCTAAGTCCAGCTGATCGGGACGAAATGGGGATTTTGCAGTAACCTTCCCCTGGATTGGGGATGGAATGGAGATTTTACAGTATCCGTCTCCTGCCATGCCCACTAAGCCACACCAATCAAGCCATACCACGCCCACCAAGCCATGCCCACAGAACCGGTAGTAAAAAAATTTGAAACCCACCACTTAGTGTCACCTATTTCAGAATAGCTCCAAGATACTGATATCAGACAATAGGTTCAACCATCAGAATATCACACAGTACACTAGCAAAGCATCACCCACGAGGGTGCAATTACTGCAAATTCTAATCTCACCAGGCTCAAGGTTGACTCAGCTTTCCATCCTTTCTAAGGTAGGTAAAATGAGGACCCAGATTGTGGGGGCAATAAGCTGACTTTGTATAAATATACAAAAGTATGAAGGCTATTGCTTAATGCATTGCAAGCCACCCTGAGTCTCCGGAGAAGGGCGGCATATAAATCCATTTTTTAAAAAAAAGCTGAAATGGCATTTCTTAGCTATCCGTCCTTTCTGCCATCAACGGGTAAGCCCTGATGAAGAACATTATTACAAAAGAGCATTATTTTTGGAGTGGGTCCAGGAAAAGTTACTGGAGTTACCTCACACTATGTTATGTTTCACAGGTTAACTTAACGTATAATGTACATAATACAGTTCTATTTGAACATGATAAAATACAGATAGAAAAAAAACCCGTAACAATAAACCAAAGGATGTATTGGGGTTATCTTGAAACTAACCAGCAAGTATCAAAATAATTTTGACATAATGAGAACATTGCCTAAAAATGTTAGACGGGGAGGAGGAGCAGAATCTGTTGTATCTATCAGACAAAGATATAGATCATGGCTAGTTAGCTGAATCTGGAGGCAAAACAAGAAAGGAAAAGATCTACAACCTTTGCAAGAAGGCAATTTTGTTTTCCTTTAGCACTGAACATGTAAAAATTTAAGAAGGAATTTGGTTGCCTAAGCAAGCCTATTACTTATAAGAAGAATATTGCAGCGACAAAAGAATTGAGCCTCATGGAAGTATCATCCATCAACGGGACTGAGAGTCATTTCATTCCAAAAAAACATTGTCCTACAAGCTCAGAGGCAGCAATTGCTGGAATTCCAAGCGTGCCTGCAGGCTTTCTAACACCTGTTCAGAAAACACAATGTAATTAAATATTTAGGTGCTACGCTGTTTGTTGAAAAATGAACAATTCAGAATTAATTTAGGTGGGTTTTAATTCATCACGATATTTAAATGTTATAATATTACAAAAATAATTATCTTAAAGTACCATGTTTGTGAACTGGTCAGGAAAAAAAAAAGACCCCGAGGAAACAGACTTCTTAGAATAGGTGCTAATACTGCATAATTAAGTCTGGGCACCAGGGATATGCAAACCCAATAATACATTTCCTGAATAACTCATAGAGTAGCTCTAACAAGAAAGACACATATTTCAGCAAATTACTCAGAAAAACTGCCTCGGAATATTTAGGAGTGTATGAGCCAAGTGAAGCAAGCGGAAGTAATTGAAAAGTATCTCTAAATCTTACAAGAGCTTTTATGCTAGGCATCATCTGGATTTGTACGCTAAGCTGAGTACACTAACTAGAGAAAAAGAGCCAATGAAGTTCATTAAGCAAAACACACTGTGTGTGTCTTTGTGTATTTGTGTGATTGAGTTGTTCATTCACTCTTCCATTTTAAATTCTATATTACATTATTACAATACTAAGTGTTTTCCATGCAGGGAGAAAAGAAATTGCATATGTGTGTGTCTACTAGAAAAAAATTAAAACAAGAAAGCTTCTAGCCTTTTTCTTATTATCAAATTCATCATATCTAGAAACTAGAAGAATAATTTATATATAAAAGAGTCATATTTTAGCTACTGTCTTCCTTGCCTTTCAAAACAAAACAGTGTTTATCCAGAGAGGTCTCCGCTATCTGATTTTGCTCAACTTTAGCAACAGTTAGTTAATAAGCATAATAACATCAAGAAACATGTTCTTTTTAAGTAAAACATAGCATTACAACAAGCATTGTCTATCAAAGGACTGAGACTATATCTACAGTACTGTATTTTTTTTGAACTACAAAAGTCATGATTTGATATAATTGCATCAGGTAATATAATGCACCTGGTTCAAATGATATAACTGTATCAGTTGGGCAATATGTCAAGATGGATATACTATCATTTAGTAACGTTATAATATAATGGATCTCTAGAACAGTGATGGTTAACCTTTTTGGTGCTGAGTGCCCAAAGTGTGCGTGCATGCATACGAACGCGTGCATGTGTGCCTGAACCCCCAAATTGCAAAGTGAGGTAGCCCGTGCATATGTGCACTTCCCTGCACATGCGCCGCCCTGCACATGTGCCCCACACATGTGCCCAGGTCCTCCGGGCCCCATTTTGGCTTCCAGGTTGGTGCAGGAGGCTTTCCAGGCCCAAAATGGGGCACGGGAGGGAGGTTTGTGCGGTACCCATGCCCCGTTTTAGCTTCCAGGTTGGTGCAGGCAGCAGAAATGGAGTAGAAAGGTAGGGCGCGCTGGGGTGGGAACCTGCAGAGATTGGGGAAGGCACGAGTGGAAGAAATGAAGAAAGTTAGTGTGCCCTGGGAGGGAACCTGCGGAGATTGGAAAATGCCCCCCCCCCCCGTGCATGCACGGCAGAGACCCGAAAACCAGCTGGCCAGCGGGACGCAAGTGTGCATGCGTGGTGGAGCTGGGCTGGGGTGATGGCTGGCATGCCTGCAGAGAGGGCTCTGTGTGTCACCTGTGGCACATGTGCCATAGGTTCACCATCGCAGTTCTAGAAGCTCAGATATGGTATCCCGAACTTATTTATTGTATATTTTGTCATTTAGATCCAAGAAGATATACTCTAACACAAAAATATAACAGGATATGCATAGAATGCTTAAATCTTTCTCCATAATAGACCTAATGCAAATCAAAATCCTATGTACTTCCACTAAAGTAAGTGCTGAAAAAGAAACTAGATGCGCTGTATAAAATAATGTAATGTATGGTTATCCAGAAACTAAAGAATATTAACAATTTTTTTAAAAAAAATTGATTTATATGCCGCCCTTCTCCGGAGACTCAGGGCGGCTTACAATGCATTAAGCAATAGCCTTCATACTTTTGTATATTTATACAAAGTCAGCTTATTGCCCTCACAAACTGGGTCCTCATTTAACCTACCTTAGAAAGGATGGAAGGCTGAGTCAACCTTGAGCCTGGTGAGATTCGAACTTACAGTAATTGCAGACAGCTGGTTTAAATCACTATGCTTTTAGTCTGCTGAGCTAAACCAGGCTCCTGGTTTATTGAATATTAGTCTTGTTTAATCAGTGGGCCAAGAACCAAAGTTCATCTCTACCTTTTGAGTAGAAACATCAGTTCATGAGAGGGGTCTGGCCTGAATAAAATATATTGTCAGTTTTTTTGATTACCTTTTCATCCTCCATTCCTATCTGCTCTCTTTTTACATTTCAAGCCTGAAGCAGATCTTGTTTGCTTTATTTAAAGGGAATCCACTTTTAGGAAATTAAAAGGGTTAAAAATATAAAGCAAATAATAAGGCAACATGCATGGAACCTTGTCTGTGAGTACAGTTAGGTGATACAGAAACCTGTAGTGATTCATCTAATAGATTTCATGCATAACAGGAAAATTAATCTGGATTGCTTTAGCCTTAAAATAATATCATGAGGATTTTTTATTCCATAATGGCTCTCCATTTAAAAAAAAATCCCTTCCCTATCACTGGGAAAAAATGAATTTTCTGATGTGTTTAAAGTTAAAATGAATCACAAAGACACCACATTTTCTTCATCCTGGCTTTCAGCCATGGATCTGAATGGATGATGTGTGAACTGATTCAAATATGAATAATTTGCTGTTAAGTATCACATGTGAACAGAGATTCTCATGGTCTTCTACAGCAATAAACGATAAAGGCCAAGCTTCAATCAATGGGTTATCTTTATGAATACAGGATGGTATATAGCATTGTACTGCAGATAATTAATCTATTATGAGTACATTCTTTATTCATATCACAAATTTAAGTGTATGTAACATCTCTGACATTACCATTACTAGACCATAATGATGCTCTTGATAATGTAAGTATATTGCATATTATCAGTGTATTTCTGTGCTGGCACTCAGGAGATGGGGTTTTATTTCTAAAGATTATCAGTGTAATATTTAGCTATCACTAATTATCACCACTATTAAGAAGTGCTTGATTCTCTGATGATCATTTACAGAAATCTTCCAGTTTTTGCTAATATGTCATTTGTCCTCCATTGAAGAAGGACTTTGTTATGGATGGTTTTTCAAGGCTGGGAAATCCTGTTGATGGAAAAACTGACAATTATATATATGTACAAATTGGGTTTCATAAGCCAAGAACCATGGCAGTATTCCATAGCTAAATGTCCATGGAGATTCTTAGACCTCAAGATAATGGTAGTCCCAAAGTTGCTTTTTTTCAAAAGGCAACTGGACTTTGTTTTTCCTTGAAGACTTTCCGAACTGAAGAAGCTTCTTGGATGAGAAGTGAAATGTCATCAAGGAAAAACAAAGCTCATTGTTTTTTGACAAATGAACATTTGGGACAGTATTCCATAGCTTTCCATAGTCCTATTCTGCTGGAGAATTCAGTCATTATAGTTCAACAGATTTATAACAGAACAGAACAGAACTGTACAGAATAACAGAGTTGGAAGGAAACTTGGAGGTCTTCGAGTCTAACTTCATGCTCAGGCAGGAAACCCTATACTATTTCAGACAAATAGTTGTCCAATCTCTTCTTAAAAACTTCCAGTGCTGCATTCACAACTTCTGGATGCAAGTTGTTTCACTGATTAATTGTTCTAACTCAGCAGCACTTTTTTGTGCGGTTGTTGATAAAAATAGGATCGCCAACATGATAGCCAGTGTCCGATGATGGATATGGCACAAGAAGAAGAACTGTCAAGAAATTTCTCCTTAGTTCTAGATTGCTTCTCTCCTTGATTAGTTTCCATTCATTGCTTCTTGTCCTGCCTTCAGGTGCTTTGGAGAATAGGTTTGGCTCCTTCTTCTTTGTGGCAGACCCTTAGATGTTGGAACATTACTATCACGCCACTCCTAGTCCTTCCTTTCATTAAACTAGACATATTCAATTCTAGCAACCATTCTTTATATATTTTGCCTTCCAGTCCCCTAATCATCTTTGTTGCTCTTCTCTGCATTCTTTCTAGAATTTCAACATCTGTTTTACATCATGGTGACCAAACCTGGATGCAGTATTTAGAAAACACCAAGTTGGCAAAGTTGCTGCCATGTTTAAGTGCAAGGGGTAAATGTAGAGGGAAATCTGGAAAATGAAATTTAACTTTAAGTATGTTTGAAACATGTTAAAATGGCAATGATTAATTTATTAGTCCCAGGTCTTATACCATATACAATTTTGTGTTAATTCAATCTCCATAATAATATCAGCACTAGTGACTTTATACATATGCTTTGCATGGCAGGGGGATTGCATCCAAAAGAAAGTTGCAGTTTCACAGTAGCTTAACCTTTATTGCCTTAAAAATGAAATAGTGGAAATATTTTAGTAATATATACCTGAAACTCTTAGAGCCAACCTGGGCCACAGCTAGAGAATGACCCAATACAGTACATGGTGATTCTTCCTTCAGTGCATATTACTTCCTTTCAGTATGACTAGAAAGAAGGCATTGAAACTGGTCACTATCAGTGACAAGAACTCTTACTGACTTCAGGACATGTATTTCTTCTGGGATTTGCTGCATCAATACTATCATTAGTATCCTAAGTAGAAAATATAAAGATACTTTGGGTGCCTTGCAGAACACATGAATTGCATTTGCTGATGGGTATGTATGTATGCATGCATGTATGTATGTATGTATGTATGTCAGGGGTGGGTTTTACTTACCTTTACTACTGGTTTGCAACGGGACCGCATATGCGCAGAAGCTTCCTGATGATGTCGGGGTCGGTGGGCAAAGCCTCCCGCTGGTTTTACTACTGGTTTTATAGAACCAGTCCGAACCAGGGGCAACCCACCACTGATGTATGTATGTATGTATATATGTATGTATGTATGTATGTATGTATGTTATTATTCATTCATTCATGGTCTTTCATGGATCTTTATTTAAATTTTAAAATACATTTTTGACCTGTAGCAGAAAATATGTTCAGGTATTTTCTTTGTGGCTCATCTAAAATTAAAAATAATGGTAGTAAAATTAAAAGATCCTATTATTCCATGTGTTTTATAATATGATTTTAGCTTAATGAGTTATTATTAACATATTAATTCATTCTTTATCAACCTCCATTATCTGTTTCCAGTGGCAATAAGGAAGTGTTTGTTTTTTTTACCCGTAGGGCATTATCTGCAACCATAATATACTTAGACACATAGGCAAATTTTCTACACTGAAGCTAATTTAAAACTAAGTATCCTTCTTTCTGATAACATTTTGTATTTATTTGTTTATTTAATTTGCATCCTGCCTGCACAATTTGGATACTAAAATAAAATAATAAAAATTAAACAGATAAAAGAAAAAATAAAAAGGCTATACATTCACACACACACTAAAATCAATTAACAATTAATAATTCCAAGCAATAGTTTAATGTCTCTTTAGAAAAATGGAGCTAAACACAACACTGAGAGATCTGTATTTGGCTATCCAGGACTAACTCAAAACCCCTTCAAAACCTTTGTTCCCAATGGCCAAGGTCCAAGAAAACTCACCCACAGACCCAATGGGTCTGCTGACGGCAAGGGAAGTTTACCTGGGCCAGGTCCATTGGTTAGGTTAGCTTGGAGTCCCATCTTTGAGTGTCAAATTGTTAGAAGAATTGCCCATCTGGGTTTAGTTTCAAGTGGGAAGAAAGAAACATGGAGGTTGCTTGGAAAGATGGTTTAATGGTGAAGCAGAACCACCAAGCACATGTGATTCTGGGTAGATGACCACATGGAGGAGATAGATAGATAGATAGATAGATAGATAGATAGATAGATAGATAGA
>WNWU01000043.1:7918786-7928845 GCA_012654045.1 Ptyas mucosa | reverse complement strand
ATAGATAGATAGATAGATAGATAGATAGATAGATAGATAGATAGATAAATGGATAGGGATAGGGATAGGGATAGGGATAGGGATAGGGATAGGGATAGGGATAGGGGGAGATGATAGAGAGAGAGAGATCTATATCTATCTATCTATCTATCTATCTATCTATCTATCTATCTATCTATCTATCTACCTTCCCCTTGGAGCTTCCTGTTCTTGTGTAAGGGCAGGTATCCCATTGGTTGCTGTAAGGGTCATGTGCAAATCCTAGAAGTTTGTCTGAGATAAGTCTGGTTGAACTGTGGACTGATGTAATAGCACTAGGTGATTTCACAATGCAGTGAGCCCTGCTGTTAGATGCGTAGAGGACCAATCCTATCATGTCCTGAGGGCCATGTCTTAACCTCATCCTTTTCTCATCCAGGGAAATATAATATTCTGCCTTTTTAATATTTCCTAGAATATTTCATTCTTCTAAGAGGGATGGGTGCTAACTTTCTACACTATCCATAAGAGGGCAGTGAAACATTCAGAATTATGCCAAATAATCTAATTTTTTAGGTTTGTCTTTCATCCATTTCTGTTGCCTGTTCTCCAGTCACTTCTTTCTCTTTGTGTGTATCTGTGTGCATGCACCCATGTGTGTGTGTTTCTTCTGCTTCTGTCTTCTCTCTGATAGACTTATATAAGTTGCAAATGTCTGAATGACAGACAACTGACAGCAAAGAGTGAGTTTCCTGGGACTTCTTGCTGTTGCTGTATTCTGTTTGTGAAGGATTTTTGATTACAAATATGGTTCTTGGAGTGAAGGTAGTGTTGGGAAAGATTTGGCTGGCCTTCAGGAAGTCTGCATGGCAGTGAAGCAAATGGTCTAAAGACTGGAGAAAGTAACTGAGGCAAAATAATTAGCTGAGTTCCAGAAGAAGGTTTTTGGCAGCTTCCAGAGCAAAGTTTGCTACCAGAAAAACTGATGCTACCAACAAATAATACAAAAAGCCAAAAACTTCACAAGTGTGCACTAGAGGATTGAGGGGGGGTGGAGGAGACTGGGAAGAAACTAGCGAAGGTTATATTGTATGTTAAAGAAAACTGGGGAGGAGGGGAGAGTCCATTTATGTTTTTAATATAGTAATTTTATTCAAAATTACAATTAAAAAGAACAATACACTAACAAGAAAAAAATAGAAAGGGAAGAAAAAAGAATATAAACATAGATACGTTATTTTAAATAGAGATATATTTTATACATTATTTTCGGCAGATTTTAGCTAGATGATGATGACAATGATGATGGATAGATAGATAATGGATGGATAGATGATGAAGAAAGGAAGAAAGGAAGGAAAGAAGGAAGATAGATAGATAGATAGATACTGTAGATAGATAGATAGATAGATAGATAGATAGATAGATAGATAGATAGATGATAGATAGATGGATGAACGGTTGCAATAGTATTTATTTATTTATTTATTTTTATTTTATAATTGAATTGATATACTGCCCTACTTCCGAAGGATTCAGGGCGGTGAACAGCCAAAAGATAAAATACACATAATACAAACTTTAAAAACCATTTAAAAATACATTAAATAATTTGGCCCAAAACAACTTTAAAACACCCCTATTTTAAAACAAATTTAAAATTAACAGTTAAAAGGGGAAGTTAGGCCAAACCAGCCTGCTGAAATAAGAATGTCTTGAGGGCACAGCAGAAAATGTGCAAATCCGGGATCCTCCGTATCTCCGGGGGGAGTTCGTTCCAGATGGCAGGTGCCCCCACAGAGAAGGCTCTCCCCCTGGGGGCTGCCAGTCGACCGACAGCACCCTAAAGAGCCCCTCTCTATGGGAGCATACTGGTACATAGTATCATGAATTGGACCATGGACAATATGTTACATATTCTTTATTTTTTATATATGGGAGATGAACTATATCATTCAATAGTTGTCATAATTTTTTAAAAATAATCTCTTTATGAAGTAGCTGGCTTCCAGGGATAGTATTATAAAGATCTGAGGGAGTCCAAAGAAGCAGGGCAAAATTCAAATCAAATACATTTTAGAAAATTAATACAACATAACAGATCTTATATTGAATAATTTTCATTATAGAATACAATTCTCTTACCAGAGCACAGCAATTACCCAGTGATTGTTGATGTTGGATGTTGCCATTGTTCCATTTTTAAGCTAGAAATTAAATTGCACAGTGATAGTTGCTCAGCAGCCGTAACTTTTTCATACACACCTCCTACGGTTTTGGAACAATGACAATATTGTGATAACAAGGCGGCAGAAGTCTTTTCTGAAGCAAGATTCCTCTTGATATGGAAATCTATGCTGCATATTATGTATTATGTATGAAAGAATTAAAATAATTATTGCAATTGAGTAATGAGCCTGAAATAAGTGCTGATTTTATTTTTGAGAGTTCAGGCAAGTGAAACTAAAGGCTTCAGTCTGTGCTAAAAGAAATTCAGAACAACCTGACAAGTTCCATACCTATAACTACATATATAACACACTTATTAAAAAAGATAAGAACAAAAATATATCCTTTTGTTGTGGATTTTTTTTCTTGTTCTGGTGTAATATCTGTTTTTGGTCTACAAAGATAAATTAATCTAGGAGGGAAAGAGTACTTACTAAAATTTTTAGTTGCTGGATGTTGCAATCTTCATATCTTAAATCTCTATACCTCTCTGGTTGTTTAAAAAAAAAAAGGCAACTGTCAGATCTGCCCCAGTCTGATCCCTTAGAAAAGAAAAACCCTTGACTCCATTTGGATGAAATGATAGGTTCTTTTACTAAGAATCCTGGCTGCAGTAAAGTCAGATTATAACTAAATTTCCTGCCCTAAAGCATACAGGCTTTTCCCTTCAATCCATCCTACCTCCCTTGACCAGTCCAATTTCAGCTAATGGGTGGAGGTCTAAATATTTTGGGAACTTTCGGTGTTTGTAGCAATCGGCATACCATTTCCAAGCGTCTCTGGCCTCTGAGTGTCCTTGAAGACTGGCACGAACTGGTTCAAAGCATCTCTGGTGTTCCCAACTGTCTTTCCCCTCTCCCAATTTCCCTGCACTATCCTAATACATGTTTATTGCACATTTGGTTCCCCTTTCCTTTCCTTCCCCTAAATATTAATGGCAGGGAGCCGAAGAGGGCAGAACTGACAGCAACAATAATTAACTCACAATCTGTTGCTCTGCCAGAGCTAGCAAACACAGTTGCCTAAAACATTGGTATAAACTAGAAAGGTTGGATACCTGAGTGAATTTCATTATTGTCACTTCCTTCCTGCAGGGTGGCATATAGCATCCTCCTCTTTACCATGTCACCCTGAGATATAAAATTGATTAATAAGTCAATATACCTAGCCCCTCTCCTCCAAAGGCTTAAGCCTTTTCTGACTTTGTGATTCTGTCTTTAAAACGAGAAAAATTGTGACTTGTTTTTAAAGGTTGTTGTGAATATAGGTTAGATAAAATAGATACCAAAATTGTGTTTGGACTTTTGGCCTGAAAGTGGAGCCTGCAGTATCAAACTGAGACACAGGTGGAATATATAGAAATTTTTCATCATTATCCAAATGCTCTGCATAAAAATGAATTTTTAAGACATAATTGATAGAATAACTTTAAATGGAAAATAGTCTTTTGTCTACTTATAATTAATAAAAAAGGAGAATATCAATGTATGCTGGAATCTCCCCCGCCCTTACTACCTATAAAAATTTAATTTACAATTGCTTACTGAATTTGAATGTCTATGTTACCTGCCAGACCCTCCATGAAGGAGCATGTCAGTCACTTGTCATAATAACATTTCACAGTTTCAAATGTTTCATCTGAAATGGTCACAAACTTTTCAGAGATATGTCAGACTGAGACATCATCCATGCTTTCCCATTCTGCTATCACCTCTTCATTATAAGCGGATCCCTATATTCCAACTTTCTTCTTGTTACTAGTATCTTGACATCTGTGGCCTTCTTGAAAAGTTTCACATTCATAAAAATGACACTGCACATTAAAGGAATAATACTGACCTGACCATTTAAGTTTAAGTTATCTAACCAGGATAGATTTTATTAATGTTCATAGGAATAATAAATTGTTTACTTGAAAGTAACATCTCTAGTGTGGTATATACACTGAACATGGATGGGATTATTACTGGGAATAGACAGGCCACTAAATCTTTAAACAGATTTGGATGATTTAATTGAAGCTCACAGGCTTAATTTATAACTGTAAGCATAGAACACCTTGGAAATACAACTTGAAATAGATATACTGCTTCATACACTAGCATTATTTTTTACATCATTACTATTTTTTACCTTCCCTATATACTTCACAATGCTCAGATCTCTTTTCCCATGCTGTATACATGATCCTATTGGCATATACTGGGATATTCATAATTTATACTAATATATATATTAATGATATCAATGTTGTCTTCCATCAAGTAACTTCAGCATGCAAATTCCATGCTTTCTTGAAAAAACGTTTTATTATATTTTGACCTTTGAACTTAATTAAAGAAGATATTAGAGATATATAAGTGTGTATATGAGTATTCCTCATTTACAAGAGATCTTCTGATTTAGCTGATTTAGCTCTTTCTGGCTATGTCTTTATTGATAGAAAAGTTATATCTTCTTTCTTATAGGTATAAACAGATAGATAAGTCACTAGTAACCTGCTTCAATTCAGTTTAATCTCGGCTCACACCGCTAGGCTGCCGGTGCTAGAACCCAGGTTTATTCCAGCTACACGACAGACGTCATCATCCTGCGGCGGCGAGGAGCAGCAATTACAAATTCAACCACTCGCCAGCTGACTGTAATTACAGAACCACACCTGATGCTGGAAAGGAGAGCGATCCATTAAAAGGATGCAGGTGGCATCCAGCCCCAGCGCTGCCTTTGTTTTGCATTTTGGCAAGCTGGCGCTGAGTACAGTTGAGTGTTTATTGGCCGGATTCCCTTCCTGACACCTATGCAGCGCTCACAGCAGATATTTTCTCTTTGCACCCAGAAAGAGAAATATCTGCTGCTACCTAGGATCAAACTCACAAGCTCCTGATTGTGAGGCGAGACCTCCATCTCTAGGCTACCATGCTGCTCAACTAATATGTTAATAAATAATGAAATGTTAATAAATCATTCAAGTGTCACAAATTATATCAATATGAACTGCATTGGACACAAAACAATATGAGGTTCAAGTCATAGTGATCACTATGAAAGCTGGTGTTAAAATGCAGATATCTGTTAATCTTTAGAGCAGGGGTGTCAAACTGACAGCCCATGGGCCGGCTGTGTCACATGCTGGCCATGCCCATACCCACTTTAACAAAGAGGGGAAAAGTTGTGATACGTCACGTAACGATGACCTGATGACACGAGTTTGACACCCCTGCTTTAGAGGATTGAAGCATTTTTGCAGTTTCTTCAGCATTGTTTCTAAAACACATTTACTGCACAGTGAACTGTGCAAGTGAATTTACCAGATTTGATGTCTGGTAAAACTTCCTATCATGGAATTCACTGCCTGCTTCCCTCAAGACCTAGAGTCTGGAGTCCACACCTAATTAGGGAAAAATTCAAACACTTTGGCTTCTGTTACACATACTGCATTATGTAGTGGTGACACAGCGATAGAGAATACTTCTTAGAGCCTTTAATCATCAAGTGCTATTTTCCCCCCTCTTCTTTACTCACAGGTCACTTCTTTGACAGAATAAATTATGATCAGCCCCTTAGTTTAAATGTAAAATTGAACAGAACTACAGTGCCACAATGCACTGGGTTCTCCCTGTCAGTATTTCCCTTTCATTAAAACCGTCTTTGAAATAGTTCATCCTCAACTATCTTTGTAGCCCAGCAAGAACATCATAATTTTGGAAGCTTTCTCTGTTAGAAAAGAAATTGTAATGCCTCAAAAACCCAGCAGTGGTTGTTTTAAAAAGATATTTAAAATGTTGTTACTTAGAGGAGATAATAGATAAAGAGCAGGAAATATTTTTAAATAAATAAATCTTTGGCTTCTGTTAAAGAATAAGATGGGAAAGCAGTTGTCCATGAACCCGTCTGCCTCTAGCAAATTCAGCTTGTTTCTTTTAAAGAGACAGTCCTACACGGCAAGCTCCTACTTGCTCTACTATTACCTCTTTTGGAGCTTGCTTTTGGCATCAAATGCATTTGTCTTCTGCCAAGCCTTTCTCTGTAAATTCCTCATTTCCAACTAATATAAACAGGAGACAACAGGAAGAGAAGTTGAGAAGGATTGTTGACAAACATGACAGATAACATCAATTATTATTAGGTGAATGTCTGTAATTGAAAAGGATGGACAGCAGAGTGGAGAACAGTGTTTTTATCATATTTTTGAAATCAGTGGAAATAGTTTTCCTCTCTTTTGCTAAGTTCAACATTGTTCCTGCTTAGAAATGCTGTTGAAGTTATTGACTCAAAGTTTTAGTAGCAGCAACAGTGGAGTTACAACTGATAGTTAAAACCAGAGAAAGCTAATCAATAAATCTCAGCATGGTCACAAGGGCTCAATAGTTCAAAGAAACAGAATACATGCACTGGACTGTACAAAAATCAAACCCCTAAAGTCAGTTTATAAGACCAAGGAATAAAACTTTACAGGGTCACACTTATATATGATTTTAAAAAAAGAGACAAACCTTTACTCTGCTTGTAAAACCACATATTCTTCCTATAAAACGTATGGGGTCGGCTAGTGTTTACTTTATTATTATGGCTAATTTCCAGAAAAAATAATGTATTTCTCTCTCTCTCTCTCTCTTTCTCTCTCTCTCTCTCTCTGTGTGTGTGTGTATGTGTGTATTTGTATGTATGTGTGTATTTGTATGTATGTGTGTGTGTATCAGGGATGAAATCCAGCAGGTTCTGGAAAACAGGTAGCGGAAATTTTGAGTAGTTCAGAGAACTGGCAACTACCACCTCTGACTGGTCCCAGAGTGGGGTGAGAATGGAGATTTTGCAGTATCCTTCCCCTGCCACGCCCACCAAGCCACACCATGCCCACCAAGCCACGCCCTCAGAACCGGTAATAAAAAATTTTGAATTTCACCACTGGTGTGTATGTACACACACACACACACACACACACATTTATTTACATACATTACACATATTTACATAGTTAACATATTTACATATATTTACATAAGTAAATGTATACACATATACATTTACTTATAGATATTTTCCTCGCGTAAGCATGAAGCCGAAGACACCAGCCTGAAGATGATGAGTGGGACCTCTTCGAAACGTCACCAAGATACTCTCAATCTTACATGGGAAAAGACCTGAATACACCATAACTTGCTTACTTATAGATACGTATACATATACATATACATACATACATAATTTTTAAGTTACAGTTTAATCCAATGGAAAAAGTATACCTAGAATGGAAAATATACCCTGAAGGATTTTATTTATTTATTAAATAAATTTATTTATTTATGAAACTATCCAACTCACTCATAGGTTACTTTGGGTGACTTACAAAATGCAAAATTCAATTGAATTGGAAATTACAAAGCAAAAACAGTCCAGGAGTTGATTGACTGACAGACAAAGCATAATAAAAGACAAAAGGGTCTGTGATCCTGCGAAAAGCTCAAAACTGCATTTTATTTTGTCAAAATTAAATTAAAAGGAACTCTAAAACACTCAGCATAATCCGTATTCATCTGTCCAAGAATTAACGAAGCTTCTGTCTGTGTGAGGTCCTTCGTGTCAGAAGTCAGAACAGGCACAGCTATGGATCTCTATTTTTCCAAAAACTCAAGCTTGCTGCAGCCAGGAACTAGATAATAGCAAAAACTCAGTGGTACAATGCTTTGCTGTGTTTGACACAGAAATAAATCCCATATACTGTAAACCGAGAGGAGATCTACCCGCTAAAGAACATATAAACATCTGTAAATGATATTACATGATCTTATGCAATAGACTTATGCAATGCTCGAATCGTAATTGACTTTGAGCGACTCACAGAGCTACGACTAGCATTAAGGCTAAAATAATATAAAAACGCCTCCGGAGCAGCAATAACAACAACATCTCCAACACCAAAGAGTATCCCAGAGAGAAACAATCAGCCTCAGGAGAAAACAAGACAAATACTATCCTACAGATGCCAAAGGCCTGTGAAAAAGCCGGGTCTTAACAGCTTTGCAAAAGGCCAGAGAGTCAGAGCCTACTTAATATCAGGGGAAATACTGATCCAAGGAAGGAGACAGAACAGGAAAGGCCGAGGCCTCGGTAGATGCCTGTTGTGAAGGGTGGTAATCAGAGTTGATACAGACACACACTGAGCCAAAAGATCCCCCTTGTTGTTATTTATCCCTGTTTATGATAACATATATAATCTGAGGGCATGCGCAAGAGGGGACAAACATAAAGAGTCTATTGATAATTAACAGCAAAAGCGAAGTCTTAAGAAAAATTCTATTTATTCCTCTTGCTTATTATTAATAGCACAAAAAAGCTTATTTTTTTTAAAAAAGGAAAAACACAGAAGTAATAGGATGGAGATACATTACATTGTCAAAGAGGAAAAAAGAACATGTTAGAATAAGGGAAAGAAGTGCAACCAAGAGAAAAGAAAATGCCATATGAAATGTTATTTTAGCAATAACCAGTTACAATTCAATATGTACATGCCTAATACAAATGTTATTCAAGTGGGTATATATCTATAATATTTTTAAACTATTGCGGGAAGAAATATCGATCTGGTTCAGTTCCAAGCCTGGAGAAAGGCACTGGAGACAAAATGGAGGCTGGAGGCTGATTGGAAAGAGGGTCCATTTATTGATGAACAAAGTACAAATCCTAGGTGTCTGAGCTAAGTTTGGTTGAAGTTTCTGAGGGTGATGCAGTGAAGGGGCTTGTGTTCTGAAAAGGTTTTGGGTAATTCCCAGTGGTGGGATTCAAATAATTTAACAACCGGTTCTCTGCCCTAATGATATCTTCCAACAACAGTTCACCAAACTGTTCAGAAAGTTAACAACCGGTTTTCCCAAAGTGGTGTGAACTGGCTGAATCCCACCACTGGTAATTCCTATTGTGGCTTAATGGCTTTTTCCTGTGTTGGATCTTAGGTGAGGGTATTTGCTTATGAATAGAGCTATCTATCTCTTTATCTCTTAAGTGCTGACATCTGCTATGGGCTAATAAGGAAAATGGGGGCTGCTTTCTCCCTCTAAAAAACATGTTTCTCCATTACTCATCCAGGAAAATATAATATTCTGCTTTTTTAATATTTCTCAAAATATTTTATTCTTCTAGAAAAGGGTTGGGTGCTAACTTTCTATGCTATCTTTTTTTTTAGCCTATTGTATTCTGTATGAATCAGTCCCATATCTACTACGCTTGTCTTGTCTATACAAAGTCTTCATCTACAGGCAATCTGTACATAAGTGGCAAGTGCAATCAGGTCTTCAATCCATTGAAAGATGATGTTCTGTCCCCTCCCTGCTTCAGAAGCCCAGACAAGCACACACACTCGAACAGAAGTATTCAGAAGTTGTTTATTTACCATCCATAAACAACAAGCTGGCAGCGAGCCCGGGAGAGATAACGACAGCTGTTGTTTTGAGTTGCCACGGCCAGTCCCTGATAAGGCTCCAAGTATTTATGTCCAATACAAGTTTAAAAGAAAACACGTATCTGCTGCAGTATTTCAGGACACAAGCAGTCAGGTTAAAACTTTGTTCGTCACAAAAGCCAACAAGGTAAGGTCAGCTCCTTTTATACCTTGTGGGGCGTTGGCTTTGTGACTCATCACCTCGTGCTCGGCCCCACCCACTCCTTTGCTGAGCCCATCTCTCTGATCGTCGCCACCTGGGATTAATCCACTCCCTCTCCTCATTATCATCTGACTCAGAGGAACTTTCTTCCACAGGGCTTTCAGCTGGGGCCTGGGGTGGTACCAAACCAGACGGGCCAGGGGAGGAGGCCCTTGCCTCCTCCTCCTCTTCACTTTCGGAGGATTCTTCCTCC
>WNWU01000043.1:7881523-7918386 GCA_012654045.1 Ptyas mucosa | reverse complement strand
AGAGAGAGAGAGAGAAAGAGAGAGAGAGAGAGAGAGAGAGAGAGTGTCAGTTTTACTAATCGTTTTTCTTTGTTACTTACTCTGCAAAAGAGAGAAAGAAGCAGTAAGTATTCCTTACTCCGCCTCTTTCTGGCTCCAGCATGGGAACCCCTTTGTGTTGTACTTCAATGGTGTTCAGCCCAATATTGCCTCTTCCAGCACCATTTGGGGTCTTTTGTTTCTACCTCTGCCGGTGTCCTGGGATTCCTTTGTGCTCCTTAACCATGGCTCATCTAGGCTTTTGGCTCCTCTAGTTTCCATTCTTCTTCATATTTTGATCTGGTCTGCTCATCTCTCTCACTGGCAGCATATCCTGAGAGAAGATACAGGTAGTCCTTGACCTGTGACCACAATTGAGCCCCAAATTTCTGTTGTTAAGTGAGACATTTGTTAAGTGAGCTTTGTCCCATTTTACGACCTTTCTTGCCACAATTGTTAAGTGAATCAGTTGCAGGTGTTAAGTTAGTGATATGGTTGTTAAGTGAATCTGGCTGCCCCATTGACTTTGCTTGTCAGAAGGTTGCAAAAGGAGATCCCATGATCCCAGGACACTGTAATTGTCATAAATATGAGCCAGTGTCTGAATGGATCACATGACTATGGAGATGCTGCAGTGGTCATAACTGTGAAAAATTGTCATAAGCCACTTTTTTCTGTGCTTCAAAGAGTCACTAAATGAACTGTTGTAAGACGAGCACACCCTGTACTTCCACACCCAGATTTGGTTTGAGAACTCATTGGTCTTATCTATCTTATCACAAACAAGCTTCTATGCCATCTTCCAGATGTTTCCCAAGAAAGTAGATTTTCTGTCTATTTAATCTATTTAAACCTTATGTCTTTTCTTCCACTCTTTCAGATTAATGGACCTTGGCCAGGGATGGGTTCTACTTACCTTTACTACCAGTTCGCAATGGGATTGTGCACGCACACTCACTTCACTTGCATGTGTGCCTTGCTTCTGTGCATGCCAGAAGCTTCTGCGCATGCACAGATCGTCGATGATGACATCCGGGATGATGGATGGGGCCTCTCTCCGGCTTTACTACCGGTTCTTGCGAACTGGCCTGAACCAGGGGCAATCCACCACTGACCTTGGCCAATGGACCTTGGCCATGTTCAGAGCACTAATTTCTATCTTGTCAGTGTCAGCCCTTGAACTCTCAGTGGCAAATCAAATTTTTGTTGCTTAAAGAGGTATCAACATTGCTTTCCTCTTCACTAGACTCAACACTGAACAATTCTAGAAGTAACATTTATAAATTCAATACTTATTTAGATTCATGGCCCAATCAGGCGAAAATGCTATAGAAGCCACTGGCTTGTGGTCATGCAACTCAAGGGTAGGTTCTACTTACCTTTACTACTGGTTCGCAACAGGGCCGCGCGTCGTTGATGATGTCAGGGTCAATGGGCGGAGCATCCCGCCGGTTTTACTACTGGTTCTATAGAACCGGTGCGAACCGGGGGCAACCCACCACTGATGCAACTTCTCTCTTACTTACCACACAGAGGTCTTTGCAGTTAATCTGCTTCTCTCATATGAGGAGGGGGCCAATTAACTGTCCTACTAACACATTTCACTGTTCTATCACAGATATTATATGAAAGAGACCATAGTTTTGTTGTTCTTCTCATAAAGCCAATATAATAGACACCAGAGGTATTTAATAGCTAATATTAACTCAGAGGGATGATACTTAATACATATGTCTAGCAGAAATTCACAAGACTATGAATAATCTATGGTAATCTAGTCCCTGACATGAAATTCAGCAACAGTGGCCAAAGATGTTGAGAAGAGAGAAAGCCTATTTGGAATTGAGCATTGCCAATATTGGACAGATACAAAACCTGGGTGAAGTCAGAGCAAATTCCTCATATTCGGAGTGGATAAAATAACATAATTTTGACAATTAATGATTGTTGCTCTCATATAGTCATGTCTGATGCCTCATCCATAATATTGAAATAGAAATATTTAATGAGGTGGGCAGGAGCTATAATTATTCCCTACTTAGGTTAGTAAATTTCTGAACCAGATCCAAAGTTTCAATATTTCCTCTGCAGCTTCTGAGAGTTCTGAGGGTTGACTTCTGCATTGCTATGTAGTGAACTGTATTTATTATCTCATTTCTCTACCTATGTAATGGACTATCTTCTCATCTTTTGACTCCTTTATTATTTAATTGGTAAGGGTAAAACTATTTTGTTTTTCTTTGTTTGAATGACTATGATAATAAATTATGGATACAAAGTTCAGGGGAAAATAAAAGGAATAATAACCTCCTTCTCCTGTGAAAGGAGAAGAAACTTGGAACTGAGGAACAGCCAGAAACAGAGTTACTCCTGATGTACAAGAGAATATAGCAGAGAGAGTTACAGAGAAAGTTAGATATGTGGAGTTGCTTACCTCTTTTAAAGGATTTTTTTCTCTCGTGATTAACAATTTCTTTTAAGGAGAACAGTGGATATAAAAAAACAACTATTTAAAATAGACTTGATTCTTTCAATCAGAAAAACTGACAGAATTAATGTCTTCACATGAAAAGAAAGTCACTTGACTTGAGAATTTTGGTAAACAATTCTATAACTAAAGATGTTCAGATGAAGGGATCTTATTCCGCTGAAATATTTTATAATATTTAAACTTTTCTTATAAGGCTAAGCAAGTTCAATCTGTAGCGGACTTTATTCAAATCTTATAAAATTTAGTTTTACTGTGGATACATTTTAAAGATCTAAAACATGGGATCATATTCTGAGTTTATCTTGGCAATCAGAATATTTTGAAATATTTGTGATGTTTCTAGATCAAAACAAAATATACTAATTTTTTTCTATACTATTTTCTAAGTTACATTATGTAGGGTGGCAGGGTGTTGATCTAGTGACTGCAATAAAGTTTATTGATTTAGAATAATTTTAATAAATAATTTTTTATATTTAATATCTTAAAAATGGGAATGTGGTCCAACTTGGCTTGTGCAAAGATATGTACTTCTTGTAACAGTATTTTGCTATCCAAAATAGCTTCCAAGCATCTTTGTAGAATTAATTCTGTTTTTTTTGTCTTTCTCTTTCCTTTTTTCTTTTCTTTCAAAAAAATTTCTTTTTTCCCCTCTTTTTATATTTTTATAGTTCTATGTATTGAAGCTTTACTTTACAAATATATTATTTGGGATATATTTAATTATTAAATTAATTATTATATTATACATTATTAAATAATCTCTGGGTTTTTTCAATCTTTAAAAAGTTAATTGTGCTTCAGTTCCTTTGAAATAAATCCAGAAATTATCCATTAGTTGAAATCAATGGGATTTCTGTTAGTCATGACTCATTAATTAGTCAAATATAGTAATTCAATCCTATGGATATCTACTTTATGTAGAAAAATAGACCCAATTAACTGTAGGTAAACCCAGACCCAGGTAAATGCGTAAGAGATTGCAGCCTGAAGCATGACTAACTTTCTGTGGAGACAACACAATGTCTAGGCCATTTCCCAATAATTCCTCAAATCTTCAATGTTTTTTCTGTTATCATTTCATTTTTCTCTTTCTCTGCAACAGAGGTATTTGTGGCTATCTCAGTCAGACCGATATTTTTAGATCTCCTAAAACTCCTTAAAATTTACAAAATCAGTAGAGTAGCTTTGGTGTCATATAATTCTTAAATTTTTCTTGCAATGAAATCTAATTAAAAAGAGGGGTTGGAGAATTTTCCTGGGGGGGGGGGAGAAAATGATATTTTATTGTACTTTCCGTGGCAATTTGTAAATAAATATACCTTGGAAGTTGTAATTAACATTTTTATTAGATAAATGACTCATACTTGGTAAATTACCATGTATAAATATTCCATTAATATGCAACACAAACTTATCATAGTTTACAGCTATCAGCAGTGCAAACATATGTTCAGACACAGTGCCTCAGTGTATCCATATTTGAGGATTCCTTGGCAAACATATTGATGATTTAAGGATCTTAGAATTGCAAAGGGGAAGCAAATCTTTCAAGTGGGCTCGATGTGATGGCAGGGTGAATTTGTTTATGCTGGAAAGAGGAAAGATTCATCATTGCCAAAGTGTTTTGTCCAGAGCTGTTTTTTACATACTAGTTCCCTACATTCTTACTGTGGCATACAATAATCAGAAAGGAAGACTATTTACTTAGCATTACTGAAAGAGGAGTAAGCTTGACTTGGCTCCAAAGCTGGAAAAAGCAACATTTTAATCATTGCCATCCCAGGAAAATTTAACTGTGTTCTTCTTTTAATGTCCTCTTTTATCACTTTGGGTGTTGGGGGAATTTAACTGGGTAAAGAATAAAAAATAAATGCTAACTAGTACATCTGAATTTAAAAAGAAACAAACACTTTGGTAAGAAGAACAAAACCAGCAAAATTCCTCTATTTACAACCATTCAAACTTACAATAGCACTGAAAAAAAAGTGACTTACAACTTGCAACCAGTCCTTGCAGTTACAACCATTGCAGTTGTACAATTTACAACTCACAGTCACATCATCAAAATTTGGGCACTAAAGTTGCAGTGTTCTGTGATCATGTGATCATCTTTTGGGACCTTTCCAGCAAGCTTCTGACAGCTAATGGGTGAAACTGGATTCACTTTTAGACTGTGTGACTCACTTAACAATCACCATTTTTAACAACAGAAATTCCAGTTCAGTTGTGATTATAAGTGAGCATTACCTGTAGAGAACACATTATTAAAATTTGTCACTTAACGTGACTAAGCTTGCTGAGATGTCAGGTTATAATATTCTCTTTATCTTTAGCAAAGCAGCATAAAACATGTAAAAAATTAGAAAACAGAGAGAAATGAACCTGCAGGTATAAGTTAAAATACCTTCTTCTCCCCATTCTTGTATAAGTTAAATATCTTGGAGAAATCAATCATGTAATTACAGGCTTATGTACACTAATCAGAGAACTGTCCATCTCGTTGAAGAGAGAGGTCCAAAACCATTAATCTGCTATCACCTTATATATATGCCATCTATCTATCTGCTTCTCTACTTTGGTGCTGTCTGATTCCAGGCTGATTCAGGACCGCTTACAATATAAAAGCAACACAAATATAACAAAGTAAATAGAAATGCAGGAATAATAATGTATTAATGATAATTTATTGAATTTGTGTGCTGCCTGACTATCAACAATTTTGGATATGTCACAACAAAGAAATTACAATAAACGCAACAAAAATCAATAAGAGAACAAAAATGGCAGACCCAGACAGCTACACCAGAACATCCAACAAGAGGGTTACTTATACTGTGTTGTACCTCGGATACATTATAGATATTTAAAGCCTTTGAGAATACCAAAAGGATGGGAGATATCTGGATCCCATGGAGGACCTTATTCTAGATATCAGGTGCCATGATAGAGATGTCATGCTTCCTGAGACCTGAAATATGACACCTGGTTTATAATATAAAATACAAAAATACAAAAGCAAATTGTAGGAAAAATAGGGGAGGGAAAGGGGAAGGAAGAAGTGTAGAAAAGAAGGGGGAAAGAAAAAAAGTGATGACTTTCGACTCCCTCTGGTGCAGTAGAATAAGACCGTAACATCAAACCTCAACTTTTTACTTTTTCATAATAATATAAACTCACCATTTCTATAAAAATTCTTTCTAATCAGTAAAACCCAAAATCAAAGTTTCAGTTTTTTTCCACCTCAAGTCCAGAAATGGTTTCCAAGTAGAAACAAAAGTACTTACATTTTTTCTTTGATCAAAGCAGTAAATTTAGCCCATCTGTGCTAACTCCATCAACTTTTGCAGCCACCCATCCATTGTGGGGATCGAAATGTCCTTCCATTTTTGTGCATAAAGTAATCTTGCTGCCATTAACATTAATAATATCAAAGTTCCAAATTTTTTCCAAGTCTTTTTCCGTTAAACTTTCTGGTTTTATCTTTATATTCACTTAAAGAATTTTCTGCACTAGTATATGAATCCTACTCCAATATCTCTTTGCTTTATAACATGTAAAAATATGGAACGCTTTATGAATTTCCATGTCATCCTTGCACAGGGGTTAATCTTCTCTGTATCGTTCCAATTTTAGTATGTGTGTTGCCAAAGTGAGCACGCAAAGTGGGCATGCTCTGAACCCCAATCAGGGAAGTAGTGTGCTTGGTGAGTCCTCAGAAACTTGCCTGTTTAGCTATCTTTAGCCTTTCCCTGACATATGGATATCTGCGACTCTGCTGGCCTTCTGATAGCATAAAGTTCTGTCTTCTCTCCTGGCACTGGGACCAGAGTATGAATGGATCCATTCGAGGATACATGTCAATCTATTGCTATTATTATGAGGGTTTTTTTGGAGCCTAAAATGCTATCTCTTGTTTATGCAACTTTTTAACATTATGAATTGTGTTTGTTGCTGTTGCTGTTTACTATTCAGGGTTGGCAGGTGGTCAGCCACATAAATAGGTTAAATAAATAAATACAATATGAAAGAAAAATTAGATCACTATCTCTGTGTAGTCCGTTCCCTGGCAAAATAATGGCAAAAAAGACATGTCTTTTTTGACATGTCAATGGTTTGGGGACATGTCTAATCAGACAAAAATCTTACTGAATTCACTTGGCCTTACATACAGAAAACTGCTATAATTAGCAACTGCTGACTATTCATATCTGATCATTGTTTAAACTCTACCTTCTTGTCTTATGAGGAATAACCCTCTGAGAAATTACACTCCAGATGTACCTGCTACTTTCCTAGAATTTCCCACAGAGAGAGTCACCACTGGCAGTACTTAAGTGTCCAGATACTATCAAGTTAGCTTTATGGGAGCCAAGGATCAAATATTTTTTCACCGTTTTATATGGATAGTTTCACGAAAATTGATCAGGTCTAAAAAGTCACAATCCAAATGAAGCTAAGGTTAAAGATAATTTATACATGATATTCCTAATTTTATTCTCAGGCCTTTTATTGCAGCGTGGGCCTTTATGACTTTAAAGAAAATGTCAGTGGCAGCAAATGACATTGTACTGAATAATCTAGTTATGAGGAGAAAGACATTTAAAACTATTCCATATCAGCTTGGCTCTGTTCTGCTGAGCATACAGTTTTTTCCCCCCTCTGCAGCTGTCCAAAATGCCTACTTCTATTTCGGAAGACAGTTCAGGGTTGTGAAACGAACTGAAGCATTCCTAGGTGCCTGTGCTTTCTCTTTTTCTTTTTTCATTTCTTTTATATTAAAAACTTGTGTTGGCTTGCTTCTACCACTTAGCTCCATCCTTTTTCAGCAATTGAGAAGCAATGAAACAGATTTGGATCCTGAAATACTCATTATTATGATATTCTTATTGAGGCCTGCAAGCAAAGGCATATCATGAAACTTTATTTCAACAAGAATGTCCCTACAGTGACGTTTTCCTAACAGGAACATCCACTGACAGGAAAAGTAGATTCTGGCTTCTTTGGCCTGCAGTCTTATAGTCCCTAAAGCATCTACTTGATGGGAACCATGGACTTGATGCTTTAGCACGATAGAGTTTTAGTGAGCTGTATGGGAATGAGAAAATTAATTGAAAATTTTCATTTGCACTCTCTTTCCTTAACAACCTAGTTATTGTTATTTTTTTTTAATGCAAGGTTTTTTTTCTATTTGCAGAAAAGATTAAGCATACTACCATTATTAGTAGCTATCCATAGAAAGGATGATTGTAGAAAGTCAGGATGGTGGCCATAACTTCATGACTGAAGACCCGCAGTGGTGAAATGTAAAATTTGTTACTACCAGTACTGTGGGCATGGCTTGGGGTGTGTGTGTGTGGGGGGGGGGGAGGTAATGTGACTGGATGGGCATGGCCAACTTTTTTTTTTAACTTTTAAAAGCATTTTTTTCTACAACCTCCTTGGCTGAAGAGGTTGTAGAAACAAATGCTTTTAAAAGCCGCTGACGATCAGGCAACTCAGCTGATCCTTTGGCTGAAGAGGTTGTAGAAAAAATGCTTTTAAAAGCCTCTGACGATCCCAGCTGAGGTGCGCGATCATCATCAGAGGCTTTTTTTTTTTACTTTTAAAAGCATTTTTTCCGCCGAAGAGGTTGTAGAAAAAATGCTTTTAAAAGTAAAAAAAAAGCCTCTGATGATCGCACTGATCAGCTGGGCATTAAGGGGGGGCAGGGATTTTTGCTACTGGTTCTCCAAATTACCCACCGCTATCGCTACTGGATGGGCGATCTGGTCCAAACTGGGAGCATTTCACCCCTGAAGACCTGCCATATACACTGAACTTGCAGCAATAGTAGAAACAATAGCTTCAATTGTGCGTTCAGCTCTCCCCTCCTGATTTTTTTGATTCCCCTGAAGATTCCCCTGCACGTATTCATATAAGACTTGTAAATCTTCATATAAGACTTATAACCTTCTATAATTTATTTATTTATTTTGCATGTTATAAGACCAAAGTTTCCTTTTTTGTTTATGCCTCACAGTTGGTATTTGGAACTTCTGACACATTTTATTTGCTTTCTATGCCACCAGTTAAGGACTGATCTACGGTACTTTAGCCCCATGACTAGACTAAATTCAAAGTCTTTTATTAAGGCTGGTTAGGGGAAAAAACTGAAAGGGGAAAACCAGATACTAAATATCACTTCTCCTTCATTCTGTGCTCTAATACAAACTCAGCAGGCTAAGCTTTACCTTGAAATCATCTCAAAAAATCATGTTAGAAGTGTCGGTCTTAGATGCTCTTTAAGTCTTTTTGAGAAGCAAGCTGCCTTCAATAAGTTGAGTTACATTGGGCTAACTTGCCAAACATATTACAACAGGTATAAAAGCAAAGATCACTCCAGAGATACCTCTTAAAAGCCCAGGGTGTCAAGTTGAAACCCTACAGTCTCAAATTTCTGAATCCAGTTTTCTTAACTCTTAAAGGGTCCATGGAAAACTCACAATGAAAAATACGAAGATGGATTAATGACTTTTCTTGGTGCCTCCCCTTAAAAATCTTGAAATCCAAGGAGCCCTGATTGAGCTGCCCAGAGTTGCTTTGGATAGCGAGATGGGTGGCATATGAATTGAATAAATAAATAAAAAACTTGAAACCCCAGGAGCCTCCACTTAAAAATCTTGAAACCCCAAGTCCCAAAGTCCTTAGACTAGTTTTCTAAACCTTTCCAAGGTTCAGGGAAAATCCAAAATGAAAAAAATATGACAACAGATCAGTTCCTGGAACCTCCATTTAGAAATGTTCAGGAACTCTCATTTTATAGCTATTTCTCCTAACACTTCATTAAAAATTGTTTCTTTCTAGTCCTAGCCATTCACTTCAACTCTCTGATTCAATAGAAACTAAATCTCCTTTACAACACTTGAGGGCTGTTATCAGACCTTCCATAAGTATGATCTCCATAGGTTGAGTAGGAATACTACTAACCTCCATAGGACTTGATTTCCTTATCGTTCTGATTATCCTGCTTCTAATTCAGCCCACTTTTTCTCTGATCTTCTCAAAAGTATGATGCTAACATTGGACATCATATTTTGAATACAGTCTGGCTGTAATTAATTAATAGGATTTTTATAGAGACAGAGAGAGCTGTATTATTACTGCATATAAGTAAAAGTTCCAAATGTATTCCAAAAGACAGAGGACACTCTAACTGAATCCAAATGCAGGAACAGAAAAGACATTGATGGTATTGGTATGGTATAATGATGATGGGGAGGAAGAGTTGAGTAACGACAGAGTACTCAATAACATGAAGCCTCAGTTAATTAGGAACAACTGCAAATGATTCAGATTTAAGCTACTCAGCCATTTCTATCAAAATCAATACCAATATCTTAATCAGTATTTTTGCATATGGAGAAGATATTTTATGTTATATCAAACACATGATCAATTCAATGTATACACTTCTAGCAGGATTATTGCTGGACCTCGAAGAAGGTAGATGCAACGCTTAATGAAGAAATTTGTCTTTGAGGTAACAGACTGGATGAGTACAAATTTTTGGCATGTATACAATAATTGTTATAAATGAACCCAGTACTCTAATATTAATCACTGCATTGATTTATTGGTGTCAAACAAAGAGATTGCAACATGCAATATTTTCATAATGTTTCTAGGGACGCTATTCAACTGCTAATAAATAAAGCCATGCTGAATAGTTTCCAGTATTACACTTTTTTAAAAATTTGGTTATGTATTCTACAGGTCAAGAAGCAAGGAAAGAAATTAGCCTTTTTTGTCATTAACTGTCCAAGACTGCCATTCTCTGGATCGATGCAGCACCCAGAAGGTTTTCCAGATGTTTATTTCAAAAGCAACTGTTATTATTGTCATAATTGTGTTCATAGCTGAGTAAACAGCTTCACAGGTGCAAGAGATCCAAACACTGTGTGAAGACATACAAACGTCCTGAAATTGCAAGCAAGCAAGCAAGCAAGCAAAAAAGAGCATGAAAGAAAATCTATAATTCTCTGTTTCATAAACAACAGTTGATTAGTCTGAAAATCAAGCACCCACACATCCATATGTACAAGATTTCATTTAATGCATGAGAATACTTGAAAATGGTTACAAAAGAAGTAGCATCAGGCATATCTTTATTATTATTTTTCTTTAGAGCGTGCCAAACAATGAATGTTTATGTTCCATTCATCAGGTAAGAATTCTTTTATTTGCTGCACAAAAATGAAAATATTTTCCCCCTCTTTCACTCTCTTACACTCTCACATTCATGTACCCAGCTTTATGTCTTCTTAGAGCAAAGTATCTATAAAAATGGATTATCTTGAAGGAGCCAATTTGTTCCTCCTAAGTGTGATAATAGATATTTTCTTAAGGTAAATAAGGTTGTTTTATTTCCATTCTGTTTTATTGCAAGAAGGAAATTTAGATCAGCTGTTGTAAATTATGCATACCATACCTACATAAATACTGAGCACATGATAGGATAGCCAGTGTTCAGGTTGTCCTGCAGCCTGTAGCTTTTTCCAAAGTTGCTACCAAATGTCAATGTACCTATAATAGAAATAGAATAACTCCATTCATTTCAATTTAATTTCAGGTAATTTCTGTCTACCACTCAAAAAGTAGACAAAATGTTCCAGTCCCATGTTCTTTTGGGAAGCCCAATCCAAAAATGGATTCCAGTCACAAAAACAATGTTTTGTGCCCCAGGTGTAAAGGATCCAGCAAATCTGTATTTTCTCAAGCTGAGACATCACAGAAACGCGAGGTTTTATTCACAAGATGATAAATACACTCTGATACAACAATCCAAGCTTCACTCCTTGCCAAATGTGACCCTGTGAGAGTTTAAGCTGACTGGGCATTTTTGTGGAGAAAAATTAAAGAAGGGAATGCGAAGTGTGCTACTTTGTGTTCTTAGACAAAATAGGGCATAGAAATCTAACATATTAATTACTTAATTAATTAATTAATTAATTAATCTACAATCTACTACAGTAATACAGAGTTCTACAGAAGTTGCAAAGAATCTAAGGTAAGATGGTAGAACATATTGGAGAAAGGGTAGTAGCATAAAGTAGTCACCAAGTTTTCTTTAGCAGTGTAGAAAATTACTCAGAATGGCACAGAATGGTATGCTTTTACCACACACAGTTGGAACTGCATGAAATGAAACAGAGCAGCCTGGTTACAAATGTCATAACATACACTTTCCTAAACTTCATCTTTCCAAATACATCGAGAATATGACTCCCAGAATTCCCATCCAGCATATCCTTCACCAGTCATTGATTCTGGACAATAAAACCTCCTTCAAAAGTTACTAAATTTCAATCATTTGTTTGAAATGATTATATAATTCAGTATCATGTGAATGCATCTTATTTTTCAACATTGAATCAGGGCAGTGATGGGATTCAAGTAATTTAACAACCGGTTTTCTGCCTTAATTATTTCTTCCAACAACCAGTTTGCCAAACTGCTCAGAAAGTTGACTTCCGGTGGGACCACCGACATCACCAGACACTTCTTTTTGAAGCGCCAACCCAGGGCTCCGTAGAACCGCAAGAACAGCGACAATCAGCTGTCTTGCGGTTTGAAAACTTTCCCCCCGGTAAGAGGGGGGAAAATGAGTAGACGGGTGGGGTAGAGCTCCCTAAGAGCACCGGATTTTACTTATAATCCGGTGCTCGAAGATGAGAGCTCCCCGCTAAGCCTGTCAGCACTTCGGACCCTGGATGCCTCTGCTTAAGCAGAGCTAGATGTCGCAGCCATCCCAGCAACCAATTTTAAATAAATATCTTTGATTTGAGCTGGCGGAGCACAAGCAGCAAGAATAAAAACAGCAAGTATTTTTTTTTCTTAACTCCAAGGATTTACCTTCTTCTAAAAAATTTTCTTTATGGGGAGAAAGAGAAAGCAAGATGGCGTTTGAGTTTCAACGGGGCGTGAAGAAGTGAAAGTTAAAAGCAATTATTGATAAGCCCCTGTTTGAAACGTAAAACTCTATTTTGAAAAGTGGATTAACCAAGAAAGGAACTAATTATAATAATTGAAGCAGTAATATAAATTACAGATTGCAAAGGGTTTTTTTTCTTTTTGATAACTTTTTTTTTCCTGTCCTTTTGGAAGGGAAAGAAGAAGGGGGGCAAGATGGCTGGTCTTTTTGAAAGCAAAGAAAGCAAAGAAGGGTTAGTTTACCCTTATATAAGGTCTGATCTTGAGGAAGCTTTGAGCTCAATTACCTCTGCTTTATTGGAAAAAATTGATACTATATTTCAAGCTTTTCAAGCTGGAAACAATGAAATACATGGAAATACTGAGTTGCAATCTAGCAGTGGGGGATTGATTGAAGAGCTGGGAGAAGGAAAAGAACAACAACAACAGCCTACAGTATTTTTGAGGAGTAAGATGGATGTTTTGCAGAATAAGGAGCAAGAAATTTTGGGAGCTGATGAGAACCTGACTATACGAATTTTTTGTTACAAAGTCCAACCTTCACTTAAAGAGCTGTTTTCAGAAGAAGTTACACTTTTGCAAAAATTTTATAATACGCAATCCCAAAAAATGCAAGGTTATATTGGAGCTAAACAAGCCAGAGGAATCAGACTGAAGAAAAGAGTTCGCAAAAAGGAGAAGGAGAAAGACTGGAGACAAGGAAAATAACCCTGCTTGATGTGATGATGGTCCTTAAAAAGTATTGTTTAAGTGTTTAAAGATTTTGAACTTTTGGAAGAAAACATCCAACAGCTTAATGCCAGTTAACTAAGTGATGAGTGATGATGATGAGGTAACCTACAGCAGTATTGGAATATTTTGAGAAGAATAAACAGATCACTGCAATGCTGGTGTGTGGTTGTGAAATAAGCCTTGACCTGAGTAATTTGGAATATTTTATTAAGGACTGTAATAAATTTGGACTTAATTGTAATTGCAGAAGTTTTACTGAATATAGTAAATTGGAGTTTGAAGGTAATAAATATAAGGCAAAAGGACTATGGGCCTAGGGCAATTGCAGCTGATCTGGTGGTTTCCCTAATACGTCTGATGAACTTATTAATCTAATTTTTGGCTGGATTTGATGGATACTATTTGATATACAATTACAAAGTCACTCGGGGTTTTTTTATATATATATAAAGAAGCAATTTTTATTTAGGTGGGTAGATGCAAATGAAGACATTCTACACGCTGTTGGAAGATGTGAACATAAGAAGATTAACAATTGGTTTAATCTAGTATGAAGAATTTAAATGTTTGATATAGCTATTAAATGATGTTTTTAGTTGATTTGTTAATATGTACTGATAAATTACTAAGAGGTTTGATTACTACTTTTTAGTTAGAAAATGGTTTTTTTAAGTGTTTTAACTATAATTGGACCTTGATGGTTTAAAAGTGGAGGACGGAAGAGTTTATATAATATTTTACTTTAAATTTGGGGTTTTTGAATGAGGGGGTTTTTTTTGTTCTCAATGAAAGAAGTTATAAAATATCTTGTTAAACTGTATAGATTTAATAATCTGCTAAGTAATATTCAACTGTTTTATTAACTGCTGCAATTATAAATGGATACTAATTCTGTTAAACTAGATGGAATAAGAAGAAAGAAGACTTGCTTTCTTTTTGTTTATTTGTTTAATGACTATGATAAGTGAGAGATGGAGTTGAATTTAGGGGATTTAAGCTGTATTTTGTGTTTTGTATTTGCTCTGGGAAGTCGGGGGGTGGTTGGGGAGGGGGGGGGAAATGTATGTAAAACTTTTAAAACTTTTTCAATAAAAAAGAAAGAAAGTTAACAACTGGTTCTCCCGAAGTGGTGCGAACTGGCTGAATCCCACCACTGAATCAGGGCTATAAAAACAATTCAGCAGGCTAGAATACTAACTTAGAACACTAAATAGTTCATTTACAACGTGAAGATATTACAGATATTGTATGTGTTTGATTTAGCTGCAAATGGTTGGAGTAACTGATTTAAATCACTATTGGGCAATAAACCTTACTGGGAAAATTGTACTTTAAATCAAATCTAATTAAAACAAAACATACTGTCCCACAATTTGGTATTGATTTATGAAGGGACTCTGGCGATTGCACTGTATGTGAATTTTCAACCACAGGCTATGGACTCTTGTTTGGGTATTTAGCTGTTCTGTTCTAGACAAGAAGACATTGCATAGATGGTTGTCACTTTTAAGGTCCTTCTCAAAATTAATCTCAACAAAATGTTTCCCAGGTTCTTTACCTTAACTTTCAGAAAAGGTTTTTTTCGGCCAAGTTTGTCATGTATTTAATATTTTCTTTCACTATATTGTTTTTCTTGGATTATTTGTTTGTTTGTTTATTTAATTAGATTGTATTGTCAGGTAGTCCTCCACTTGCAGCAGTTCATTTAGTGACCATTCAAAGTTACAACGCACTGAAAAAAGTGACTTATGACCATTTTTCACACTTACTACCATTGCAGCATCCCCATGGTTATATGATCAAAATTCAGATGCTTGGCCACTGAGTCATATTTATGATAGTTGCACTGTCCTGGGGTCATGTGATCACCTTTTGTAACCAACTGGCAAGTAAAGTCAATGGAAAAACCAGATTCACTTAACAACCGTTTTGCTAACTTAACAACTACAGTAATTCACTTAACTTCTTGCTGTGGCAAGAAAGGTCATAAAATGAGGCAAAATTCACTTACACAAATGTCTCACTTAGCAACATAAATTTTGGGCTCAATTGTGGTCGTAAGTCGAGGACTATCTGTATCTTATTATCTTATTAAGAACAATTAGGGTACTTTTTGGACAATATAAAATGATGGACTGAATCAATGAATGAAATATATGCAAAACTATCAATTTGCTTTGTCCATGATATTGCATAACTATTTTGCAGTTGTTTAGCATATTTTGCCAAAGTGGAAAAATTTTAACTTAGCAGAAATAACAAACATATATAATTTTATCTTTTAATCTGGAATTAAAATTGATTATAAAGTAGTAATATGAGAGAAATGAGGCTCAGGAAATTTATACAGTTTCTCTTTATGTATGTTAGAAGCATTCAGTTTGAGGCCCAGTTTCCCCCCAAGAAAGCTGAAAACTTACTGAATTAAAAGTTTTAATGGTATAGAACAGTGATGGCTAACCTTTTTGCTGTCATGTGCCAAAAGCGGGGTTGGGGGGGGTTGTGGGTGCAGGTGCCCACATCCATAATTCAATGCGCCCCGCCCTCCTGCGCATGCGCACGTGACCTCCCCACACTTCTCCCTGCTTTTCGCACACGATGGCATGGTGGGCCCAGTAGGCCCGTTTTTCCCCCTCCCCAGGCTCCAGAGGCTTTCTAGGAGCCTGGGGAGGGCAAAACCAGCCTTCCCCATCCCCCCGGAGGCCTTCTGGAGGCCATAAACAGCCAGTTTCCCGACTTCTGATGGGACCGGAAGGCCTAAAAATCAGTTGACCAGTGTGCACATGCACTCTGGAGCTGAGTTAGGGCAACACTCGCATGCCCACCAATATGGCTCCGCGTGCCACCTGTGGCATCCGTGCCATAGGTTCGCCATCACGGGTATAGAAGGATGGGCTACCACATATAGATTGCAAGCAGCTCAATGACTACTATAATGCTTCAAAAGAGAGGATTTGTTTTTTAAGTCTTTGCTATCATTTAGTAAAGATAAAAGCTTCCCTGTTGGTCATGTCTGATTTTACAGTAAGGCATGGTGCCTTACTATAGAAATCTCTATTTCTTGGCAAAGGGAGCCAGCATTGTCCGAGGACAATTTCTGTGGTCATGTGGCAAGTGTGGCTATATGCTGTTACCTTCCCACCAAAGTGATACCTTTTTATTACTTGCATTTGCAGGCTAGGTAGGCAGGAACTGGGGCAAGTAATGGAGCTCACCCAGTTGCGTGGAGCTTGGGTCACCAGCTGACAAGCTCAACATCTTTCACTGCTGAACCATTACACTTCCATTATCATTTAGTACACATCCAGATGTTTGCAGGCCAGAGTTGACAGCCTTTAGGAGGAAGAAATGCATGATGGAGGAATAATAATTTTGTAAAGTGTAAATGGAATGGAATCAAAATTAATTTTTGTCCAATCCTACTGCTGATTTCTAACTTAAAAGCATAAAAAACAGATATTTGGGAGAATTCTTAACATACAATAATTTGCAACAAAAAATTTCATGCATTTCACCCAGTGCTAGGTTGGCAAGTAAAGGTTTCTTCTGTCTTTGAAATTATAATGAATTTTTCTTTTGTAGTCAAGAATATATCATTGGGGTATAAAAAAACTGATAGTATCAAAGAAAAAAAAATCTGAAATGGAAGATACTCTCTTCTCATGTATTTGCTATACAGTGGAAGCCTGGGATGGACAATATCTTTGTATGATCTCTACCCTGCAAAAGATTATGAGCAGGAAAAACAATGATGATTATAAGATTACTCACCTTTATTTGTACACCTAAAGATGGCATATAGAATGTTTCCACTTCTTATTTTCTCCACAACAGCCAACTGAATTTTCATGGGTGAGGTTTCCCTAGTCTTATTCTAACTAGAAGGGACGCAGTGGCTCAGTGGCTAAGATGCTGAGCTTGTCGATCGAAAGATTGGCAATTCAGCAGTTCGAATCCCTAGTGCCGCATAACAAGGTAAGCTTCCGTTACTTGTCCCAGCTTCTGCCAACCTAGCAGTTCGAAAGCACGCCAAAAAAATGCAAGTAGAAAAATAGGGACCACCTTTGGTGGGAAAGTAACAGTGTTCTGTGTGCCTTTGGCATTTAGTCATGTCCACGGCGACGTCTTCGGACAGCGCTGGCTCTTCGGCTTTGACACGGAGATGAGCACCGCCCCCTAGAGTCTGGAATGACTAGCACATATGTGCTTAACTTTACCTTTATTCTAACTAGGATTTAGGTTATTTAATTCCCTACTTCTAAAAGTTAAATCTGAATTCTTTACACAATACACTTAATGTGGATTTCCCCTTATGTTTAACTCAGCAACTAATTTTAATTTTAGAAATCACTCATTCAAATGCTGTGACTGAACAGCTCAGGCTACAACCTGATACTTCAGCGTATCACATCTCTATTACATTCTCTCGTATTTTTTTTAAAAAAAAGATAAAATAAACTTTTCTTCTCTTTCTAAATGCAAATCTTTTTTTGTGTAATACTGTGCCTAATCTACTACAACTAATTAATCTGTTTGAGCTGATGAAATGTTACCTCTGCATTTTTTTTTGTTTGTTCCTTGTATACAATTATTGTAACAGTGGTGAATAAATCAATATTCCCAATCCAACTGTAAAAAACAATCAAGAAAATCAGTGCTTCTAGGGGGGGAAAACACCAAATAATATTTATTAACTCTGTCTCAATCCACAGCAGAGCCTGGTACCATTCAAGCATTTTCTGCAAGTGTAATAAGCAAATGCTGATACATGATGAAAGTGGCACATGCCAATAATTTCACCATTTTACACTGCAGAGTAATTGAAGGATTTAATGAGAAACAAACCAATAAAAATAAATAGACCATGTTAGAAGAGCAAAAACTGATCTGAAATGGAAGTGGCTCCATTGTGAGTTTTAGGGTTTTCATTTTCATGGTATGACTGAGAAAAGAGATTATGTCAAAAATATTATCAGTATTTGCCCACATTTTTACAAAGACCACTTTGTTTAAATTTAGATGAAATTTGACCTCAGAAAAGTATCTTTCTTATTGTGACTCATTTTAATTTCCATGAAAAGTGGAGATGAAGTTAGAAACTGCTTTTTATCACCTTGGCACTTAGAATCAGTGTAAGAAGTTCTAGATTTTTAAATAGCAGCATGGACTGAATTTGATGTTTTTTTTAAAAAAAAGATCTATACATAATGGATTTCAGATTATGAATGGACTTCAGTTCTTGATACCTTAATTTTTCAATGATGCATGATTCTCTTTTATATAGTCATATTGGATATACTGAAGGATTAACTTGGTAAAGCAAGGCCAGCATGTTTAAGTCCTCCCTCCTCTCTTTGCCTATATCTTTGTATATATGTCTTCAATTCTATCTTGACTCCTTGCCAACATTTTTTCAGAAGTAGTTTGCCATTACCACCTTCTTGAGAATGACTGACCCAAAGTCATTCAAATGGTTTCATGTTTAAAACAGGGCTATAACTCATGGTTTCAAACCTGGGGTCTTTAACCGCTGCAGCCAAATTGTCAGCCTATTCTCATAAAAGTCTATCTTTACCTTACCTTGCCTTTCTATTTTCCTCTGTTTATTTTGCTTCAGGGGCTGGCTGAGAGGAAGATCACTTTGAAAATGTCCTGCCAAACCCTAGAAATGGGAAAAGCAAGAGAAGAGAGAAGCTTAGAAGAGTCAGACCAAATTAACACAGACCTCTAGGCTCCATTGAGAATTACACACACACACACACACACACACACACACACACACACACACCATCCTAGAAGAAGGCTGTGATAAACCATTTTCTTAAGGTGCAAAGAAAAAGACATATCCATGTCTAAGTTGAGAAGCTAATCTTAACCAGAAGGAGGCTGCACTTTTTAATCACTTGTCCCACTCACTAAATTGTGTTTTGTAAATATCCTCATCATGGGGTCCTTTGTGCTGCCCGAGCTTGGTGATTTTCTTGCAGACATTTCATCTAGTGATAGGACTGATGATGTTACCTAGTTGGGTAATGAGACATCTGCAAGAAAACAACCAAACTCAGAGAGCACCAAAGACCCCACAGTTCAACCCTGAGCTACAAATATTATCTTCTGTTAATATCCTCACCACTGTATGGTGACAGAAATGGACTGTCAAGAAAAAGAAAAGGAAGGAAAAGAAAACTATTTTTATTCAGCTTGCATTTATAAACTCAAACAAACAAGTACATAAAGAGAAGTGTATAGAAGCCCAGAAATATGAATTTGGTGTATGTGATGCAGACTCTTCTGTGTGAGGAAATATGGGATAAATTAACCCTGGAAGTTTCCAATCACAAAACTGTGGGTAAGGCAGTTGAAGCTAGGAAGAAATAGATGGTTTGATTGAAATTTACATTATATCTAAAATTACTAACTCACTGCCTCTGTTCACAGATAAAATATGCTTTCAATTCAGTATCCTATGCATGTATTCTCAATGTAACTGGGTAGCTGCATTTTGCAACACAAGTAAAAATCAGTGCATGTAGGGAGAATAGCAAATTAATGTTTGTTTCCTTCCTCTATTTTCCTCTCTTCCCAACCCCTGCATGTAACCTGTGTAAGCAACTGATGACCTTCAGTTTTAATAAGTTATTTCTCTGCATGGTTCTTGAAGAGGAAAAGGAGAAGTCAAGGTCAAATAGCAGGTGCAGAGAGGTCCTTCCCTAGGCAGCAAATTCAGTGTACAGGTCATCAAAACTTTGATAAGCTTTTAAAGTATTCTCCTGGTGAACATTGACTGAACAAGACATTTTATTTTAGATCAAGTTAAAACCGGAAGCTTTTATTGGTTTAAATGCACAAATCTATAATTTTTCAAAATCAGCTCAAATAATACATTTGTTATATCATCATCATCATCATCATCATCATCATCATCATCATCATCATGGAAGAAAGAGAGAAATTTATGTTACCACCTCCTATATGTAGCTGGTTTTAATATTCATTGTGTTAACAACCAAATGGAAACAATTACACTAAGCTTAAACATTCAGTAGAAGTATTTTAAGGATACTTGTCGTAAATGATAAATCACAGGTAAATTCCAAGGTTTTTTTTTAAGCTCGGAATATAGCTATTAGCTGTAAGAATCTCTGATCAATCAAAAAGAGACTGAAACTATGTTAACCAATACATAATTCAGTTCCTGCAGAAATACTTGAATCCTAATATTGTTGATTTAAGTAAGACTATTAATATCAAACTTGGTTCGTATATTATAGATTGGGACAGAGATAAAACCTATTTTTTCTCTGTACAGAGAAAATAATGGCTCCATTATTCCTTGCTGTTTATATGAACAAGAAAAACCTCTGTAAACTATTAATTCAGACCTAAAAGAAGGAAACAATCAGTTATTTAAATATTCCCAGTCTATGTTTCAAAATCACACACTTTCTAGGAGATTGTTGCTGGTGCTAGGAACTATTGGTATAACAACAACTATTTGATACATTGCTGCTGGTACAGGGAATCTGCTAAGACCAAAATAATTAAAATTATTCCAGCAAATAGAATTTAGAAGAGTTTCGAGCAAAGCACTTGATAAAATGTCATATGATAACAGTAGCCTACATTTTATATGCAATAACTTAAGGCAGGTATTCTCGTGTACTCCCACAAGGAAAGAAGCAAAGCAGGTTGTAATTTAGTCCCTTTACTACTCAATGTTTACATCAGCTAAATTATTTTCACTATAACAATAATAATTTTAATTCACTTCCATTCTAAAGTGTCTAGTATATCAATAGTGGCACTGTGTAAATTACTGTGTAAATTCAAATATCTAGAAATAGTTTTCCATGCTTATGGATTCTATTATTTTAATAATAAGTTTAAGTTCACTATCATAGAAGATCCCAGAAGGATGATGTTCCTCTTCTTGGTTTTTCCCATTTGAGAAAGTATCTTTATTGTTGTAACATTTATTTCTGGAAGGTTTTTCCATCTAAGACTAATTTTAAGTCTACAACTTCAGAAGGCCCTGGAGGAAATGGATTTTCTGGATCTTTTTCAGTTGGGATTTAGGCTAAGGTACAGCACAGAAACAGGATTAATTGCATTTGTTGATAACCTCTGGCAGGACCAGGATAAAGGTGTGATATGACTCTCTTGGACCTATTTTGTCTCTCAGCGTTCTTTCAGTAACTTTCAGTATCGTTGGTCAGGGCATCCCTTTGAACCATCTTTGAGAGTTGGAGTAGGGAGCAGTGTGTTACTGAGCTATTCCTCTTTTCGTTTCAACTGGTATGTTGTTTTATTTAATATCTACATGGCATTATTGGACAAGGTGATTTTAGGGTATAGATTTAGATATCACTAATATCCCAGTGTCTAGAAGTTGCTATAATTTGATGTGAAAGGACAGATTCAGACTCTATAATCTAGATGAAGTTGTTATCGAGAACTTCCTGTGATGCCAATATTCAACCTAGATGGGCTTGCATTTCTCCAGACAGAATTCGTATGTAATTTGTGTACCTCTTGGCCCTTGGCCTTTGGACAGATACATAAAGTATAGCAACTAGGTCATCTTGATCTTTCCCAGATCTGATATAGATATTTGAGAAAAATAAATAAAGAGATTCCTGAGAATCAGCAAGCTGGCAAGAGGCTGATAATAGATAGGTATATTGGGTACAATATCAGCATGCTGGATTACTTACATTTAAAAATGATGGGTTAAATATTCACGCTGTCATTTCACAGCAGTAAATGAGGATTTTTTTCCCAGGAAATTAGCTTCATTAAAATGAATATTAATATTAAACCAACAAACAGAAAACGTTTCCCTTCAACTTCCACTCATTGTAACATTTCTGTGGAGATAATGATCTGCAATTGTTTGTTGCTTGTACATGCTAGTGCAAATCATTATGTATTGGGTGCTGCGAATATTCCTTTTGAATCACAGAGTGTGCAAACCTGCACACACACAAAGATTAGAAAGTGCACTGCAGAGTACCAGCATAATTAGTCCTTTTTAATGAAATGAACTCTAGATATATTCCACAGCGGAGTGCCAGTAATAGAATTTAAGTGAAAATAATTTCAAAGTGCAACAGTAGTTTACATATTAGTTATTGTATAAAAGAAAAAAAGTGCTCCGCCATTCTAGGTTAAATGCAATTAACATCCAGGCCTTTTCCAAGACTCCTGGGAAGAAATGATTGGTTTGGCAGGTTATTTCTCAGATTCTGATATTAAAAAAAGGAGAGTGTGTGCGAGAGAAAGGCATTTTATTTTAAATATGCGGCATTGTGGAGGGGGAAAGAGCTATGTGTCTGCATTTAAGCCTTCAGTAAACACGCACAAATTCAGAATATTGACTCATTAACTATTATTCAGAACTTTACCGATGAGCAGTGCCAATTATTGTTTATACCGAAAATAGGATACAATAGCATCAATCTCATTATCCAATCTTTTTCCTTATCACTGTAATGTTCACACATCCAGAATGTGTGAAAATTAGTTTGTATGGGTTTATGGACCGATTAGAGAGCAAGAGAGAGAGAAAGTGATTTTCTAATTATTAAATTATTAGGACATTAAATTATTATCCTGTCACTCATAGATAGATTTATTTGCAAACTTTACCTTTTATATTCAGATGTACCCTTCATTTGCTAAAAGATTAATTCTCTGGGAAAACAAGGAGGTACTCTTGATGACAGATTTCTTAGCAACTACCCAAACCACACAGTTTTATTTCCACATAATGGATGACTTTTTAAATTGAAATTGATGACGAGATTTATAACGGGCAGCTTCAGTTTTTTTATATATATAAACAATTTTGACAACTGAGTATATTGTGCCATAATTTAATTATGTCAAGAGATGATAGTAACAGTAGTAGTAGTAGTAGTAGTAGTAGTAGAAATACCAATTGGCTATCATATTTAAAGTAACGTATGATGAAGTAGCACGTGTCAGATTTTGTTGTTGCTGTTGTTCTAAAAAAAAATCCTCTCGTTTCACATGGGGATTGGGATGTTAACTGATCTATTAAGTTTTGATAATTATCAGTTTTGTTAACTGATCTGTTCGGGTTCACCTACTACTGTAGGCTTTTAATTTTTTTATTTTTGGTTAATATTGTTGCTTATTTTCTTTTTACTTACTTCCTGCCCAGAGTCATTTGCTGAGAGGACAGCCATCTAAGTTCATTTAAAAGCTAAACAATTACATTTATTTATTTATTTAGTAACAGCTACAGCAATAGCACTTAGACTTAGGTATATACTGCTTCATAGTACTTTACAGCTCTCCCTAAAACACTAAAGTTTATAGAGTCAGCATATTGCCCCCAGCCATCTGGGTCGTCATTTTACCAGCATATTATCCCCAGCCATCTGGGTCGACCTTGGAAAGATGGAAGGCTGAGCCAACCTTGAGCCAGTCAGAATCAAACTGCGGGCAGTGAGCAGAGTTAGCCTGCAATACTACATTCTAACCACTGCACTATCATGCTGTTTAGACTAGATATATGGGTAGACTATGTTTTTCCTGAGGACCAACCCTCACCTCTTTAACAGAATGCACTAATCATGGAAAGAAGTAATCATAGGAAGTGGAAAGCAGCAAGATGTGTGTGTGTGTGTGTGTGTGTGTGTGTGATTGTTTATATCCCTCTCTACCAATTTGGAACCATATACCCAATCATACAGTGTGGAATGACCACGTTTGTAGATGACACATTTTTCTGGAAGCCATAGGATTGCATCCTAAATGATCAAAATAAAATAATTCCCACATTACCACTTATAACTGGATAATACTATATAGATACTACAATATTATTAAAACATTGGAATCAAGAAAGAACACTGTATATCTAGTGGCTCTGTAACTGAAGAGAGATGTAGCCCTTCCAAATCATAGTTCACTAATTCTAATTTTGTTACCATTTTCAGGTTAATTGTGTATCCTTTATACAATAATGGAATCTTAACTATTTCATTGATTAATCTTTTCCATGAAGCAATTGAAAACCTGATACTGAAAAAGGTACATGAAATTAAATAGAGTGAAATCAAGAGATTTAGACCAAAATAGAGAATTCATGTTACATTTTGTTTTTTATTATATTACATATCACTTTCTGTTTCAATATGGTCTGTAGTAGCAATCCTGATGACAAAAATATATATAGTGTTTTAAGGAACAATGAAGTCATAAATTCTTTCCAAATTTACTTGATTGCCACCTTATTCCATACTGGTGCCATCTTGTCTGGTTTAGCACAAAGTACCCAACGGTTTTATATTAAAATAAGACTATTTTCCCTGAAACTGTCTCTAATGCTTTGTTTTACAGTGGGAGTAGGAAGAAGATGAAGATGAGGCTATAAAGAAGGGCAGGATTCATGCTAATATTTTATTGGCTATATGCAAGATGAGGAAAAAACAATAGGGGGCCCAAAACATATGTGTTATTAGTCTCAAATGTAACTAAATTTCAATAATGCAGATTCTACATGGTTTACTACCTAATCCACGGTGTTGAACGACTACCAATGGAATTGAATACTATTCCGGTATTCTAATACTTTATGAGATGAAATTTCAGTTTGGGTTCTATGTTTCTTCTTTTCTTAAAAATAAAGAACTAATTTTGTGCTCATTACACTAAAATCCTTGTAACAACCTGACTAATAGGAATACATTCGGTGAATGCAGGGCTATTAGATATAATCACACATTTTGATGGTAAGGAGAATGAAAGCATAATTTCAACTTTTGCATGCTTCTGAGTTTCTCTGGGTTCACCTCATATCATCCGCTTTCCTGAGGCTCTGGAGTAGAGGCACCTATTGAGTAATCAAATATTTTAAAGTTATGACCTGAGAATCTGAAATAAGGCTTTTATGCATTCTTCTTCATCATATGTAGAAAATGAAGATACAGGGCATGGAGCAAGTAACAAAAACTGTAAATGTGTAAAAAAAAATGTGATAGGGAACAAATTATTGTATGAGAATGCATAAAGTTATAAAGTGCATGCTAAATCCTTGATGGTTAGCTAAGCAATGCTCCTGGTGGCAGTTATTAACTCTCAATGACAAATCAGTTTTGCATGTTGCATGTCTTTTTCTAGTGTTTCATTCTCAGTATGAACTTATTAAAAAAAAAAAATCTTAGCAAGCAGCATAGGTTTACAGATCCAGACAGAAAAAGAAACTAACTTGCAAATTAAATTCTTAGGCAATATTCTATTACTGCCCAGTATGGTTATCATTAGCAAAAAAAAAAAAAAATCAAAAAACTACCCCCTAATCTCATCAAAATGTGTAAACATGTTTAACTGAAATCCAAATTTTGTAAACCTATTAGAACAAGGCTAGGTCAGACTAGTGATGGACATGTTTGAAGCTGGATAGAGGCCTTCTACCTAGGATACGGATGGCTACTGTTAGTTACACAATATTTAGCTAGATGGTATCACCAGACAAGCTTTTATGTTCATGTAAACCTAGGCTTGGAGAATATACATCCCAGTTCAAAATGCTGTTGAAATTGTAATCTCTGTTTGATGCTTCCTTCATCAAGCAGTAGACATCAATTCTTTCCGTATCTAATATAAAAGGAATGAATCAAAGGAATGAATCAAAATCATAGTCAATCTTCCATACAATAGAATAAAAAAATAAATACACTATGGACAATTTCTTGGTTATGTTTCAGGATCAAACATGGCAGCACGCACAAAATTGGCAAACAGGTATAAATCAAGTTATAGAACAGAATAAATTATAGAATAGAATATTCTTTAGTGGCCAAGTGTGATTGGACACACAAGGAATTTGTCTTCGGTGCATAAGCCCTTGGTTTCCCTATAAGCAACACAGTTATAAATCATAAGATACAATTATAATTCATAAGATACAACTAACAAAGTGATAGTCATAGGTAGGAGGGGTAGGTAATAGGAAAGTTATACTTTAGGGATAAAAATAGGAAAGTCAACTTATATAAGGGATCCTGGAATAGAGCCATTATGTAAGACTAGAACTGCCTATGTTCTCACCATACCTAGTTTACATACATCTTTAGTAGATTATTTAGTAGTTTATATTTATACTATTAAAACATCAATGTTTTGCTGTAAAATGTACATATATTTGATAACGGAAATTCATTTTTTATGAAGATCTAAGCCATGTGATATTATCTCTTTTTTCACTGTTCTTTAAAATCCTGCTCCTTTAAATTCACCTAAGCAAATTCTGCATTGTGACAATTTTCTTTTAGTTACCATTCTTTTACACCTGCACCTATGAATTTAACCTTCCTCTACTGCCATACAACATATTCATGCCTTGCATGTTCTTAGCAGCTAGGGACGATCAAAGATTTATTTCACTGCATTTTTAGTGCCTGGATTTGTTCCTTATCTAAAAGGTGAAATAAGACTGTAGAAAAAGATCCAACAAACCTATAAATCTACAATCAGAATCTCTTTCCCTTTCTTCTGCTGAATTCCTTGATTCTCAGTTGATTAATAAACATCTATTCAACAGCAAGAGACAAATACTAAAACCATATTCCAAACACTTCTGAGTGTTCATTGTGCTTGACACTGAATTAGGCTATTATTTTTATTAATAATATATATTGCAGGTATATTTTGCAAAGTGGTTTATGTCCCTTCCCACCCAAGAAATCTACAATTATTTCATTATTGTAATTCTGTAGACAGACCATTATGCAATGTTGACTTGCAGTCGGTACAAAACAATAAAGCTTGGGATTTTTCATTTTTCTTTATTGCAAATCTACTTTTTTGTCTATGGGATTGAAGAGATTTATTTATTTTATAAATCCTGGATATATTTTCCTCAAAACTAAAACTTTCTGTTTAAATTTAGATTTTATTCTTTAGTGAATTTTCAACTCGCTCTCTCTTTTAAAAAGAAAAGAAATCCAGGAGAAAAAAAACTTTGCAAAACATCTAAGCTTTTTAGGATTGCAGAGTTTCTCCAAGTTTGTAGAAGTCTGTTTTGCACATCTGTGTGATGAAAAATGCTTCAATTTTTAGGAAATATAAATTTCAATCCATAGTAGAGAGTTATACAAATCAGTTTACTGATTTCAGTTATCAGGCTACAGCAAAGACAAACATTTGGTGATTCATTTCAGCTGATTGGTCTGATAAATATAATAGCTTATTATATTGTCTTCTAAGATGAAGCCATATATTTGGCTTGGTGATAAATCCATAGAGGGATTGTAGCTGTAATATAAACATGTGAAAGGATATTACACAAAAACCTTTCTGTAATGATAATTAATATAGGATTTTTTTTCAAATGAAATATTTATAGTTTTGATTAGATTTTTTCTGGTGGGGAAGTTCTTATCTTCCTATTAATTCCTACACTTAAATGTCACAATAAAAATAGTTAATGTATGCAGTCTCTTGTGCCAGGTGCCTTATAAAATTATTTATCCCAAACAGTGAAAGAATGACTGCTCCATTTCCAATGTTTCATTGTGTAAGCTGTGAATGGCACCATAAACCATATTTAACTGGAACAGTAATGATCAAAATAGTTATCCTACCAAATTTGTAGAATTGATTTACAAAGATTTAACCCAAAGTAGTTTCACTCCCTAATTGCAGGAATCATTACTGATGCTTTTCTTACTATTTAACATTAAATTTATATAAAAATGTATATAATTGATAAATATAAATTTAATTTATATATTATTAATTGCCAAATTTAACAATTAAGATCTATTGAGATCAATAAGGATAGAAAATAATTTATTTTATGTAGCATTTTTATAAAAACTTAATTCATATATGTCAAATTCATTTTTGCCAATATACAATGTAGTCTCTAGTTACACATCAGCATTTCATAAAAATGTGACATTTTCCTGGAAAGAAAATGGGAAAAAAAGTGTATATTGGGATGAAATATACCCAGATGTGAGGATAATAATAAAAAGATATTTTAAAAAGTACAGCATATAAACAAGTTTCTGACACAAATGAATATATTGGCAGGTTTCTATATAAAAAAGAAGAAATTTTCTTATTTCCTGCGTCTGCCATATTAAAAAAAGCTAATTTATCAAGAAAAAGAATAATGCTAAATATGAAGAAAAATGGATTTAAAAAAAAGATTTCTATCTGTTTATGTTTAATTGAGTTCTCTAAACTGCCCCTAATACACACAAAGATACCTGAGTATATGCATATACACAGAGAATATAAATTATCCGCATAGAGGATTAATTATTTTAAAAGTCAAACTCTTCACAGATTGAAATTACATTTTACCAATCATTTTTTTAAATTTTGTACTGACTAAATCAGAAATATAAATATTATGCTATGCTAAATATGTTTTAGATTTGAGTTTTGGGGGTCAACATTTCTTTCAGGAGAAATTTGTGATTGTATTGTTCAAACAATATTTTTATGTAGTCTAGATTTTAATTTAAATATATTATGTGTAATAAATTTATTTTATATATATATATATATATATATATATATATATATATATATATATAAAACATGATTTCTTTTTTCTTTAGTTTTTTTCTCATAAAGATTTAGTTATTTTAAAAAAATTAAATAAACTATAAAACGTAGATTCTTTTAGGTACTACACTAGTATGTTAATTTTCTTTTGTTCAACTTCATCAATAATAAAAATAATGATTTGAAAAACTGTTTTATGACAGTCATTTCTATTACTGGACTGATGATGGGGTTTTAAGGGTTAATTTAATTTTTTTTAAATTTTAGACTTTATTTTATATTGTGGCTTCGTTTTATTGTTGTGAGCTGCCCTGAGTCCATTGTGAGATAGGGCGGCATATAAGCCGAATAAAATAAAATAAATAAATAAATAAATAAATAAATACTTCCCTAGTCACTGCTTTTTTTCTTTATTTGAACAAATCAAAAACATGATCCTAGCCACTTAGGTACAATGTAGTGAATAAGATGACACATCATCACAGTATTAAATTAATCATATGTAGGACATATCAAGAAAGCTCCAAGCTCCCCAAATTTGGCAAAATTACAGTAAGCCTGCTTTGTAAACGAATATGAATCCAGTATCTTGCCAGCCCATGTAGTTCACAGAAGAAAACAAAAGCCAAAATAGGGGATATGAATGAGAGCAAAAGCTTTTTAGAAATGAATATTCTCAGTATATTTGGTCTATATGTTTATTTCAAAGCCAAACATAGATAAAGAGAGAAGGAAAATCTCTTTGACATTTTCCTGACCCAGCTTGATAATTTGTCCAATTCCTTTTGATGCAATAAAACTTCAGCTGTTCAGTTTTCTTTAGCATTATTTCCACATCTTGAGCTCTGTGCTGCTCACTCTTTTCCAAAATAACAGTTATGCGTCTTAACAGTTGTTCAAATTTAACAGGGAAAGGAAGACAGTCCTCTACCAAGCCATCTATTTTGCTTAAAACAAGGAAGCTTTATTTATTTATGTTTGTGCCTGAGAATAAGCTATAGTTTTCATTTGTTAAGAAGAATAGTAAATGGCCATTCCGAGCAGCGTCTGTTGCTGCCGAGACAGAGAAATGTCGCTAAAAGACTGGAAAATATAATAGTGGAGCATAAACTTTACAGCACCAAAACCTAGCTCCAGGGTACATATCCCCAGATAAAAGACAGTCACTTCATTGAAGAGACAAGAGATTTGTCAATGCTGCCCTTTGAAGCCTGGGGTGACATGATTTGTCCAGAAGGGGTTAAAAAAAGGCACATGGTACTGTTCGGTTGCCTTGGATTCTGACATGCCTGTGGTCAGTTGCAGTCCTATAATTTCATTAGGCGTGAGATCCCAATTCCGAATTAGCAGTTGCCTATGCAGAATTATATTAAACACAGCCTGGACTGGAAATCAATATTCAGCTTAAGTAACTGGCCCTCCAGTAATTTAATGAAATGAAATTGCATTGCACAGAGGTAAGGTGGTGGGGGACCGTTTGGTCTCAAAACTTCCATTATACGGAGGTTGTACAGCTGTATGCCTAAAGAGAAATCCAATGTGTCCTGTTTCAGTGTGGCTCCTGGAAATTAAGAATTGTGCTGTTCACAAAAGGCTTGACTTTTAGCTTCCTTCTGTTTGGAGCTGCAACGGCTAATTGGCAGCTGAGAATCTATAATAAGAGGTGGAAGAGAAATAGAGTAAAAACTTAAAGATTTCAACAAGTAGATTTTTACTCTTTTAAAAAAGTGAATTTAAAGGGCTTGGAATCTATCACACTGCCATCCTGAATTAAATAAATCCATGTTCTAAACCAGGATAAAAAAGCAATAACTTGGAGCTATTTTTTAAAAGTGCTGTGTATGTTCATATCAAAACAGGCTTTTTTTTCCTGCCCAAAAGCAAGGGTTTGATTTATTAACGGCTCATGGATGCCTTGTTCTGTCAATTCAGTCTCAAGCAAGTCAAAGTTTTATCGAGTCCTGAAACATTTACTTACATCTTCTTATGAAGTGACTTACGATGTTGAAAGGCTGCACTGAACATGCCAAATCATCCCCCATCAAGTGTCTCCTCATGACGTTCATGATTTTCCTAATTTTGGTTAAACCTGCCTGACAAGAACAAAGATGATCTGACAAGGATGCTGAGCGCTCTTTTATTCATTATTCATCTACGCATTTTCTGTGCCAAGGAACTCTAAGGAATGTGTATGTGTATGCAATTGTGCATGCATACATCTATAAGAGAAATGAGATAATTATGATAGGGAATGAGATAAGGTTGTTTAGAGATTATATCCCAACTAAATCATTTCTCCCAGTGCTTCATTAAAAAGTAGCACAAATTCCAGTTAAATGCAACTTTACCGGCATATTTGAAAAAATGAAGGTAGGAGAGAAAACACACACACATACACACAAGATTGTAATTTGAGGAAAGGAATGGGTTGAGTGAAGTTGATTTGCACACTGAATCACTGTTATCCATTCTTGTCATGCCATCCTAATATTCTTGTGATATTCTCATCTTGTTTGCACGCCCTCTTTGCTTACTTTTCAGAATATCTAGAGAAATGGAAAATAACTCAACAGCAGATATCTGCAATCAGGCTCATTTAATGCAATAAAACTGGAAGAAATGACCAGACTCTGCTCCAGGGAGGTGTCAAATGTGTCATTAGTCATGAGTCCCTTTGTGTCCACAAGAGATCTAAGCCCAGCCCACTTTGAATGCCTTTCTTATCTCCTTCTAATTTCTCTTGACTGTTAGTAGTTCAGATTCTTGTAGAGAGTTTATGCTTGCAATAAATCATTTGAACTGACTGATTCTCCTGATTTCTTGGCACTTGACAAAAACATCACCTTTGCAAACTAAACTAACTAAACTATGGCAGTATATAGATAGGCCACTCTTTGAAAGAAAGCAGAAAGGAGTGGACTTAGCAATAATATTCAAAACTGCAAAGTGACAGTTTAGGAGTGCTAATCAAGTATTCCATCAATATATTTAGATTTGCAGTGCAAAAGCAAAGGAAAATGGCAAAAAAATAGTTAAAAATCAAGATTTGTGCAGAAACAAACATGCTCATCATTCATGCAAGTGAGCCACAGCAACTTGCTTATTTTTCAGCCATTCTAAATGGACCAAGATGTGTGCTTTTATAATTAAGGCTCTGTTCATGAGCCTGCTTGTCCTTGTGTTTGAGAAAAATGCAGCTAAGTGCTAAAACATGATGTGCATCAATTCTACATACTGGTTGGATCCTTTTGTTCATTTATTCTTATCCTTTACATTCCAATTTACATTTTAAAAATATATTCATCTGATTTATATGGTCATCCATCTCACATTAATGACATTGGGTGGTGCAAGGATTAAAACAACAGCAATAGTACATAATCCATGGTGCCCAAGGTTAAAACAGTAAATCCCAAATCATAAGAGCTACATCACTAGCACAGTTTGCCTGCCCTCCTGGTGCAAATGCCTTGGGAGACAGACAGCCAGGTCTTCAGACCCTTAGAAAAGTAACAGGGTAACATCTGGGATCTCGGGGGAGGGGAGAGAGATCCTGTTCTATGAGACAGGTGCTGCCACAGAGAAAGCATGACTCCTGGGACCAATAACACGACAGTGTTTGATGGATGGGATCCCAAGCATGGTTTCTTTGCTAGATCTGGTGAGCTGAACAGAAAAATTGGGAGACAAGTACTCCCACAGATTGCTTTATTTCCAGTTCCATAAATTCAGAATGACTTGCATAAAAATATAAAAAGTTATTTAAAAAAACATTCAGTTTAAAAAGGCAATCGTCAAAAAATTAAAATAGCATGAGCTCAAGAACCTGAAGATGAACTATCACCTAAGTAACTAAAGAACATAAAGTCAACGTGAACTCTTGCTATTAATAAATTTAACCAAATAATAAATTCAACCAAAAATACAAATGGATTACTGAATGAGAATAAGGCTTGTCTCCCAATTAATCATGAATAATGCCTGGCTTTCCTTGGAAGTTGTTGTTGCAGATGCTTTTCCCTCTTCCTCTATTTCAGAGATGCTTTTACAACTTGTGGACTTCAACTCCCAGAATTCCTCAGCCAGTCATGCTGACTCATGACCATGTGGCTCAGGAATTCTGGGAGTTGAAGTTCACCAGTTATAAAGTTGCCATAGTTGCCCACCCCTGACTTAGAGGTATATATACACATCCTTAGGTTGGCATAAAACATAGTCAACATGAAATTGTTTCCCTCATTTGAGCATTTACTTTATTGCATCTGTCCTCAGCTACAACAGAATTGTGTTGTCCTAAAACCAGCACTCCTTATAGTTAAGATCATTGTTTTCTCCTATGGCTTTACCAGGGTTCTATTTCACCACGTTATCAGTCCACAAGGAAAATATTTACCAAATCAATGTCTTCCAGGTGTGGACTGCATATTCCTAAAATAGTGACATTTGACTCATTTAATCTGATAGTGTGTTGCTACAACCATTGGTAAAGAGATCTGATTGGCTTCATAACTAATTAGATTAAACATGCTCTGGTAATACCAAGAAATATTATTAGCTTCCTAGCATTCCTTTATTTTTGTTCTGATTTTTATTTTTGATTAGTGAAGCAAATCATAAGTATATCAAAAGTATAGTGAGTATCAACGAATATTATAAAACAGCATATTCTTTTTAACAATTCATACGTTAAATGATAGTTCTTAAGGGGATTTGCCTTCAAAACTGTAGCTCAAATAAAATATTTTTTTTTAAATGGGTTGTTTAGTTTAATTTAACCATTCTAGCCCTGTTTACATTTAACATTTTCATGATGTCAAGTTGTACAAATGAGAACAGTTTCAAGTGTTCCTTTCAGCACTTTCTAGCTTTTGCTCTCTGATTTCTCTTGATGATGATGTGTTGTCGAAGTCAAATGCTGGATGTGTTGCTGAGCAGGAACAGCTGGAAGAATTAACATTTCTCTGGTAATGCAAACCAGGAGTGCGTTTACTAATTTTTTTGTGCAGTATGGATGTTCACTATGTGTACTGTAGACCAATCACCAGAGTTCCCATTATTAACTGAGGCGCTGAAGTCCAATGAACCAATGATACACACTGGCTCAGGAATTCTGGAAGTTGAAGTCCAGCCCTAACGGGGCCCATGGTTACCCATCCTTGATCTAGAGAAAGAAAACTGGCATTTTAATTTAGAATTACATCCAAATTATTCAACAATTATTGCAACTCTAAATTTACCTTAATTTGCTTCTGAAAAAAATCCAAACCACTGGAACCACTCTCTCCCCCGCCCCCCATTTATTATTTTTGAATTTATTTAGTGTAGCAGATCTATTGTGAATCTTCATTATATCCGTAATCTCCCCACGGGACCATGATACATTACGACATAGCATCTAGTGTAATTTGGAATGATGCGATGTTAAGATATAGTATCTTTCAAAAAGTGGCATCATGGGGAAATATGCTCTTCAGTTTCTTACAATCTGCAATTTGTTTCTAATTGCTTTAAGTGCCCTTATATCAATGTTTAGGCAACAGGGAGCTTTCTCATGATTAAGTTCAGCCTATGGACAGAATCACGGGGGGGGGGGGGGAATGCTCTTCACAGTGTTGGCCTTCTGTAGTTCACTCATACTTCTGTCATTTATAAGTTGATAGCATGCATTGACCTGAATCGGTTTTGGCACATTTACCCCAATGCTTTTGTACAGTGGCATGCCAAAACTGTCAAAAGGATTGCCTGTATGTGTCATTGGCATGCTTAAAATTGGCTCAGAGAGGAGGGTCAGACATTGCTCATTCCTTAGATTTAGTTCAGTGGGAGAAATGCACTTTTCTGCTACACATATATGCCTTAATATCAAAGCAAAGGAGTTTTTAGAACAGTGTCTTTCAAACTTGGCAGCATTAAGGTCTGTGGACTTCAAGTCATCAGAATTCCCCAGCCAACATGCTGGCTGAGAAATTCTGGCACTTGAAGTCCACACATTTTTAAGTGGCCAAGTTTAAAGAACACAGCTTTACAATGTCTTTGTGTTTAGTTCTCTAACCAATGAATTTACAAGAGGATAGGAAAGGACAAGAGAGGAGAGGAAAGGAGAAGAAAGGAGAGGACAGGACAGGACAGGAGAGTACAGGAAAATCCACCCATTCCCAAAAGACCAGCCCATAAAATGCATCTTTTCCTCTCATTTCTATACCCTATACCAGTGATGGCTAACCTTTTTGCTGTCGCGTGCCAAAAGAGGGGGTCGTGTGGGAGGTCACGAGTGCAGGTGCCCACATCCATAATTCAATGCGCCCCACCCTCCCGCATATGCGCATGTGACCATCCCACACTTCCCCCTGCTTTTGGCACACAATGGCACGGTGGGCCCAGTAGGCTTATTTCCCCCCATCCCCAGGCTCCAGAGGCTTTCTAGGAGCCCGGGGAGGGCAAAAACAGCCTTCCCCATCCCCCTGGAGGCCTTCTGGAGGCCAGAAACAGCCAGTTTTTCGACTTCCGGTGGGACCGGAAGGCCTGAAAATCAGTTGGCCAGTGCGCACATGTGTGCTGGAGCTAAGCTAGGGCAACACTTGCGTGCCCACCAATATGGCTCCGCGTGCCACCTGTGGCACCCGTGCCACAGGTTCGCCATCATGGCCCTATACTATTCTTTCCTGTCAATTCATTTTATCTATATTATCTGTCAATTCATTTTATTCTTTTCCTATCTCATCTCCTGCCCTAATACACTTGCAGACATTCTCAAGACAGATGTTAATTATTTTTCAACACTAAAATTTACTTGGCAGTGAATATAAACGTGATGGCATTTCTTAAACCATTATTACTTGTTACACCTTGTGACAATATTGCTTAAAAGCTACTTTAGTGCACCATAACCATTGCTTCTGGCAATTCAGAATTCTTGGAGTACCCATTTATTGGAAAGTTGTTTTAGCCTTTGTATCTCACCGTTCTTCATTAAGTTTTGTCAAATTCTCTTCCCCAAGATTATAGCAACCTCTTTGTGGCCCTTTTGAATTATCTCAAAATGATCAACGTATAAACTTGTTTAAAGCTGCCTTACAAAGAGAATTATTCAATATGAGTTCACCCTGGAAACTGTTGCATCTATATCTGCCTTTTGTGAGTGTGTGAGAGAGGGGGGGGAGGAAGGGAGGGAGGGTGGGAGGGAGAGAGAGAGAGAGATACTATGTGATGGGGCTTGATAAATTGACACTTAGAGTTTGAAAATTAATGAGTAGTTACGATCGGCCTCTCCCTCAGGCTTGCCCCACAGAAGCCTCTCCTCTCTATCCCCTTCTCTCCCTCAGGCTGGCCCCACAAAAGCCTCTCTTCTCCTCTTCCTCAGGCTGGCCCACAGAAGCCTCTCCTCTCCCCTTCTGTCCCTCAGGCTGGCCCCATAGATCCTCTCCTCTTCCCTTCTCTCCCTCAGCCTTGCCCCACAGAAACGTCTCCTATCCTATCTCCTTATCTCCCTCAGGCTTTCTAGCCCCTTCTCTCCATGAGGCTTGCCCCACAGAAGCCTGTCCTATGCTATCCCATTCTCTCCAGTTATTTTCAAGTTGGGAGGGGGAGTAGAATGTCTAACTAATTAGCATCAGAGAATGTTATAATAATATAGGAAACACTAATGCTCTGATTATCATTTCGAAAAATCCTTTCTTAGTGAGCACCTAGAAGCCAAGAGGAACATACATGGCAAATTTCAAGTTTGTAGGCTTTACGGTTCTGGAGATTTCATGATTAGTGTGTGTGTGGTTTTCACTTTTATATAAAAGTAATAATGGTTTAAGAAATGCCATCTCGTTTATATTCACTGCCAAGTAAATTTTAGTGTTGAAAAATAATTAACATCTGTCTTGAGAATGTCTGCAAAGTGTATTAGAGCAGGAGATGAGATAGGAAAAGAATAAAATGAATTGACAGATAATATAGATAAAATGAATGAGAGAGAGAGAGAGAGAGATGGATGGATGGATGGATGGATGGATGGATGGATGGAGATGGAGATGGAGATGGAGATAGATAGAGAGATAGAAAGATAGAGATAGAGATAGAGATAGAGATAGAGATAGAGATAGAGATA
>WNWU01000043.1:7858529-7872331 GCA_012654045.1 Ptyas mucosa | reverse complement strand
AGAAAGAAAGAAAGAAAGAAAGAAAGAAAGAAAGAAAGAAAGAAAGAAAGAAAGAAAGAAAGAAAGAAAGAATTTCTGATGCTCCCTGCCAGCTTCCCATAAGAAACTCAGTGGGGAAGCTGACTGGAGGTCAAAAGTTGCTCCTGCTCCCACTGCTTTTTTGTCCACCCATGGTCCTTCTGTTTCTCTGTTTAGGTAAGGAAATATCTCTAAAACGATGATCCAAGACAGCAAGTTACTAAAACTCTTGTGTCTGTTTATTTCTAACTTTCAATTGGGCAATATTGAAAAATATGGGGCAACAATTATTGAGCCAAGATAACTCAAATGAGCTAACTTACAGAATGCTGGCATCTATCATGTGGAAGTGAAATTTTAAAAAGTTCTGGCCACTTCAGAGCTGCCATACCTCCTAGAAATACCTATGTTGTGTGGTGCAAGGAAAGATGAAAGTGGTCTATGCGCCACCCTCTTTATCACCTCCCTCTAGCTCAGAGGTGGGTTCTAAATTTTTTTACTACTGGTTCTGTGGGCATAGCTTATTTTGTGGGCGTAGCTTGATGGTCATGTGACAATTCTTTAGGATTTAGCAGAGGTACTGGTCTACCAGACTTTTAACTGCTTGCTGGTCTGTACCTGTCTACTCAATTGTTTTTGGAAGCTCTGGTCTACTCATTTGTTTTTGGAGGCACTGGTCTACCACCACACTGCCTTTTAACACTGATCAGCTGTAGGGCGGCCCTTTGAAGCCCCGCGGCAAGAGTTTAAACAGTTTTTTTCCTTCTAGCCGATCAGCTGAGACTCAGGAGGTGTTGTGGCTCCGACCCCCGAGGCCATTGCATCGGAGGAAGAAGGCTCCGAACATGAAGGAAAGGAGCCAGCCAGGCCTCCTTCCCCCGGCCCCTCCTCTCTGGCAATTCCTCAGCTGCCGGCCGAAGGAGAGGAGATTAGCCAGGTGTCTCCGATCGGTCGGAAAGTGATGAGGGAGACAGGCTGTGGCTGGACCCACGTCAGCGTCGGCATGCTAAAAGATCCCAGCAAATGAGGAGGCACGCCAGGGATTAGCTGAGTCACTGGACCACACCCAACAGACTATATAAAGGAGTGGGGTGGCAGTTTGAATTCTGTGACAGACAAAGTTTCATTCTTGTTAGTTTCTTGGTGTCAAACCTCAGTCGGCTTCAAGGATTGGAATTTGGACTGTGTTTTTCCCAGCTGGTGTGTATGTGTTTGTTATCTGGTGAAGGAATATCCCCCCCCCCTTGTTTAGTAAAGAACTTGGCAGCCGGTTCCCATAGGGCTGCCCAAGTCTTTATAACGAAACCTCCGTGTGTGTCAGTCATTTAACCCTCATCTGTCTGTGTGGGTTTGTGCGTGTGGGGGATGGGGACAGAACAGGAGGCAGCAATAGATTGGGGGGGTGGGGCCAAATAAAAGGTAAGAATAACGTGGGACGGTGGGGGAGGGCCCAGGTCCCAAACAAAGAGAACTGGTTCAGTGATGTCATATTGTCACCGCTACCGGCTTGGCAGAACCGGGAGGAACCCACCACTGCTCTAGCTTCTGAGCCCAATCAGCTGGCAGTAAGGCCTAATAGGTGATCAGCCATTAGCAACTTTGGAATTGAAGCTGAAATTTGAAATCTTTTAACAATGGTGATCCCCTTGCCCCAACAAAGTGGAAGGCAATTCTGTGGGTTATCTGAGGAGGAAGAGGAGGCTTGGGTTAATAGACTAAACTATTCTTAAAATAACCATGGGTAATCATGTCAGGCAAATCCAGGGTTTTCAGTGTTTCTATAGTTTGATTTATTCATTAAATTAAGTATAATACTTACCTTAGTTCTGGAATTACAAGTGCTCAACTTTTTAAGGGAAAGCAGTTATTTCAGCTATCCTTCACAGTGAGATTTAATGCAGCTTTTTTCCCACTAAAATTTCAGAAGTAGTGTACTACTCACTTCTGAGAAGATCAAAAAAGATTCTAGGCACAGTTGCCTTTCCCCTTATTGGGATGTGCCCTTCACAATTACTGATTTGTGGAATCCAACAGGTGTCGCTTTTCATAGATGAAAGCATTATTTCCTGCTAATCTCTCCTTAATGGTAGCTGCCATAACCCTAGTTACAGACAATCACAAAGGGCACATTTGCTTTAAGATTAAACATCAATATATCCAGTGGTGGGATTCAAGTAATTTAACAACCGGTTCTCCTCCCTAATGATTTCTTCCAACAACCAGTCCACCAAGCTGCTCAGAAAGTTAACAACCAGTTCTCCCGAAGTGGTGTGAACTGGCTGAATTCCACCACTGAATGTATCTCAATACCATTAAACAGCACTTTTACTTGGATCTCAGACTGAGCATCGCTTAGTCTTATTTTCTCAACCCTTGCAATGGTTGGGGAAGAACTGGGGTGGGCTTCAAAAATTTTAGCAAGGGGTTCTCTCCCTGGTTGCTGGGTGGGTGTGGCCACCGTGGGCATGGCCTAGTCAGTCTCCTACACCACGGCATGGGGCGGGAGCATTTTTGCCCTCCCCGGGCTCCAGAGGCTTTTCTCGAGCCTCCGGGAAGGTGAAAATGGCCTCCCCAGGCCACGGAGGCCCTCTGGAGGCGGGAAACAGGCCTGTTTCTGGCCTTCCTGAACTTTTGGTAGGCCCATTTTTCACACTGCCCAACCCTCCACGCATGCCCTGCACTTACCTGCATCCAAAATGGGCCATGTGGGGACTCCTGGGAGGGGAAGGGTGGAGTGGGAGGGCCAGCCAGGAGTGGGATTTGGGGGTTCTCTGAACTGCACAGAATCCTAGCTAGAGGTTCTCCTGAACCCCTGAGAACCTCCAGTAGCCCACCCCTGGGAAGAACCACTGGGGGAGACACCCTCATTTTTGCATTCCTTCTTCAAGGATGTCTAAACTCTTCCATTGCTATGATCTTCTAGTCATTCTCTGGGACATTCAGCTCTGATTGCTTCTAAGGCAATCAACAAGGAATGGATAGATTAACAAAATAGTTCCTGATTCTTTTTTTTTTTTTAGTTTATTTCCCCAAACCTGATAAAGTGATTTCTTGGATGGACATTAGAATTATGACTATTTCCCTCCTTTCATTTATGGAGGACTTGGAAAGAAATCTAAACATCTTTAAAGCTGAGTTGAATCTGAAACTCTGGAACCAGTATAGTCTCTTTCAAAGTGCTTCAAATCTTATCACCCTCATTTTTAAGCTGTTTGAAATATCCTTAGGGTATAATTAGTGCAATATAGTCATACTGATTATACCCTAAATGCAACTGAAGTGCATTACACAAGACAACAATGGAAACATATGGTTCTTTCTTATTTCATTCTGTTCACTTACGTCCATAAACACAGGTATTTGACTTTGTAAGGAAAAACAGTTATTTCAACCATCTGAAATAGTGAGATCACATCCTGGGCAATAATTTCTTATAAAGATGTTTTGAAAAGATGTTTTGAAAAGATTTATTCTAAAACGTTGTGCTCCATCAAAATGAAATCAGAGCTTCCTTCAGTGATAGCAGCTGATTGGTTTTTTTAACTGTTTGTTTCCAGGAGTGTGTTTTTGGAAAACTGAAAACTTATCTTTCTTTATGAAATGGCTTAAAATAATTCATGACTTCTTGCTTAATGCTTTTAAGTCCCAATTCAGGAGTAAAATGCCTCTGATTATCTAAAGCCATCTTTCATATGGGTGCCTTTAAAAAAAAAAGGATACAAAACAGATTAGACATGTATACTCATTTTAGAAGAAACCAATAAAGTAAACTGATATATTTTTGTCAAAATTTGCTAATTACCATAGAAAGAAATTACTCTTTTCACAGTTGATTGTCAAACTAGATCCACATGTGATGATTCAATTTAATTTATTTATTGCTAATATCCTAAGCACAGGAATTTTCTCAGCTAATGGTCAGCACCTGGTTATAGTTAGATAAGGGTAATTGTAATCAAGGGGTAGGAGTTGGACTCAGTTCACTTGTGGCTACATAACAATTCTAGGCTGATCCCTTTTTTTCTCCTCCCCTGGCTCTGCCGTTCCTTCTACATTGGTAGTTGTTATCACTGAAGGCAATATTATACATATTTCTACATCAATAAATATTTCTATCTCTGATTCTTTTTTCACCTTGCTTCAAGCTTCTTAAGGAGATAGTTAAACTGCATTTTGCTATACGTACGTAAACACACACTCATGCACAAACACCCATCCTTATTACAACATGCTCATAAGAGAATCTCATTATGAAGTGAAAATATCCTTTGTCTTAAATTTTCCTTTTGTCCATAATCACAAGGCTTAGTAAATAATATTTTAGAGCTTCAGCCAGCAGAAACGAATTTCATCCTTGGCATCAACTTCTGAAAATTATTCTTTTTTATTGTTTTGTGGAACTAATGTAGTTTTACAAACTTCATGATTGTTGTAATGCATAGCTGGAAAATTTGAAGATTTTCTTCACTCATTCCAGGGTCATAAACAGAATTGTTCTAGTTATTGACATGAATTGAAGAAGCTCTTATTCCCAAAATATGTAATTTTGGAATTACATATTTGGAACCCAATGAAATATCATCTGTAATATTTCCCTTACCCTTTTTAATAAGCAGATGTTTTTAAATGATGTGTTATCATGTTATCATTTAAATGTTATCATTTAAAACACAAATGATTGTGTTGGTTGTGTTTTCCAGTGTGCTATTAGGACATAATCAAGAAAGTTTATGTAAAATTGTTTTTAAAACACAATAGGAAAAACAGCATTGGACTCAAGAATTTTCAGCCAGCCATAAAAGTTGATTATGCAACACAACAATGTGTTTCACATATTTAAGCAGTTATGTCATTATAAGTACTATTCAATTAATGTAGTATATGACCTCTTACCAGCCTTTGACCAGACACAAAAATCTTGAGGAACTTTTATAAAGAGAGGTCCAAAAGATGAAGTGAATAACCTCATTCTTCAAGTTTCAGCTATCCTGTATAAGAATTGGCTCAAAATGGACCTGCTCTGAAACGTTATGCAATATTAGTATGCATATTAGAAGAACCACAAGATCATGCTTCTGTAATGGGCACAGGACCTAGAAATAACTGGAGGAACATACTATGTTTTATGTTCCTTTTAAGACATGCAGACATTTCAAAACTTCAATTTTTTATCTTTGATTCCTATACATGTGTTTCAGTGGTGGGATTCAAAAATTTTTACTACCGGTTCTGTGGGCATGGCTTGGTTGGCGTGGCATGGCTTGGTGGGCGTGGCAGGGAAGGATACTGTAAAATCCCCATTCCGTCCCCACTCCAGGGGAAGGTTACTGTAAAATTCCCATTCCCTCCCGATCAGCTGGGACTCGGGAGGCAGAGAATAGATGGGGTGGGGTCAGTCAGAGGTGGTATTTACCAATTCTCTGAACTACTCAAAATTTCCACTACCGGTTCTCCAGAACTGCTCAGAACCTGCTGAATACAACCTCTGATGTGATTGGAAGTGAGTTTAATTTTGTTTCCTATAAACATATTTTGGGGCCTTGACAGGCACAGCATAATTGCAGGACCATCTTCTGCCTTCCTCCCACCGTCCCGTGCGCTCCCACAGAGCAGGCCTCCTCAGGGTGCCGTTGGCCAAACAATGTCGACTGGCGGCCCCCAGAGGGAGAGCATTCTCTGTCGGAGCGCTGACCCTCTAGAATGATTTGCCCACCGAGCTCAGGATAGCCCCGGACCTCCTCTCCTTTTGCCGCGAACTGAAGACAGGGCTCTTCGGTCAAATAACTTGATTTACTAGGGGTTGCACAAATTGTAATTATTTTAAATATGGTTTTTAAGGGCTTTTAAACTTATTTTGTTATTTTGTGATTTGTATTATTGATTGTTGTTGTAAGATGCCCTGAGTCCTTCGGGAGAATGGCGGCATATAAATCGCAAAAATAAATAAGTAAATAAATAAATAAATAAATAAATAATAATGGAGGGGGGATTTCTTCTATCTTAATTTACCTCTTACAAAAAACAAAACAAAAAACAAAAAAAAACCAAAGGCAACTTGAAAAGCCATCATGCACCTTGCTATCCCTAGATAGTCTCATCACTGCCATTCTATCACTCACTGGAAAATATGTAACTCTTGAATGGCTGTGTCTCACCTCATCCCTTTTTCAAGCCCTACCTCGCTTTCTTGTCTTTTCTTCAACTACTCCACAGATTTCCTTGGGCTGAAGAATCCAACTGTGTTAAATCCCTAAGTAGGAAACACAAATCTCATCCTGACAACATAGAGGATATAAAACTCAGAAGCCAAGGACACCTGAGACAACTCCCTTTTCCTGGAGGCCACTTAATTTTTTCTCCTCAGGAAAAGAGAAAATAATCGCTATCTCGGGCAGGCAGGCAAGCAGGCGTTCTTAGAAGTCCCAAGTGTGCCTGAATTACTTGGCCAACTAACTAAATGTATGCCCTTCTGTAGGGCTCTGCCAGACGCCAGGAGCAGTGCACAACTGCCAGAGGGCTAAGCACGGAGCGGGCAGAGCTGGTGGGATGGGAACTGACTCTCAGGAGGCTCCAGAGAGAGAAGGAACTAGAAACAACCACTTAGCATCTATTTAGAGCCTGGGAGCATTTGTGAAAGACATCCCCATTACTGTTGAAAAGATGCAAATTTGGTGAAATAATCAGCTGTATGGCTTCAGGCTGTTTCTGAAGTATCCTGATTCTTTACCACAGTGAAAGTATTATTATAAGATACACAGCAAGGCCGAGTTCATGTTGCTCAGAGGTAGCCCCTAACCAAACTCCACCAAGGGTTGTAAAAGGAGATTTGTTATCCTGGGAAACATTGATATTTCTGCCAATAAGATTTTTTAAAAAATAATAAAATACGATGAGGGGGGGAGGGGGGCAAGAATCCTTAAGGCAGGTTACAGGGTTGCCAAACAAGAAAAAGAGAAAACGAAAAAGCACAGCTCACAGGCATAATGACAAAGGAAAGATTCCTTGTTTGTGAATGTTTAGAAGCCATCCAGCACGTCTGTTGTCAAATCACTGCAGAATATGTCAATTAAGGCTTCAGATCTCATATCAGGTTCTTCTTACTCATGTGTGGGGACCCACTGAGCTACATATGACATATGAAAAGCTAAACCATGTTTCGTATTAAGAATATGTGCAGAGGAGAGGAAGTAATTAAAAAATGTTTCTGTTTTGGAAATCATCGCTATGTTTGCTGCATAAAACGAAACAACAGCCTGTATTATATCTTTCTCTTCCCCGTTCCCACACATCGCTCTTTATTAAATTCATGTACTTAAGATTTTGAGCTAATATTTTTTTAAAAGAAAAACATAGCATTGATACATAGGCAGAAGTTTAACACATTCATTCCTCCTGAAAGTATCATTGTTTTTAGCTGATATTTTAGATAATTAAATTATGGTATGTTTAAAAGTCCACAATGTCACATATTTTTTTTAAAAAAAATCTATTTAGGAAGAATAATATTTTCCAGGGTTTAGTATTAGAATTGCAGTATTAAATTACTGTGTGGTAACTCAGAGCAAATTTAAAATATCTCTTTATGAAAAGCAGCATTCTATGTAGCCATTATTTAGAAGGTAGATACAGAATTATTGAAAGAATACATGCTATATGCTTTTTCTTTATCTTTGTTTTTTATGGCACTTGAAGTCAGAGAAAAAAGACAATAGTTCATACATTTCCTAGACAGAAAATCATGAAGTTTTGTAGATATTGTCATGGTTATATATTATATATTCTTTTGCCATTCTTTTTTGGACAGATATTCCATGCAGTTTCAGAAAAACTTATTGGGAGAAGCCATTGTAACAAATGACATTACTTTTCTGTGCAGATACTATGTCACACACAAAAAGAGGAGGAAAATAAGGAGGGGTGTAATCCTTGCCTAGTGTTTTTTCAAGCATCCATTTCCTTTCCCATTTTTCTATTGCAACATAAAAGGCACTGTTATGACAAGTACTCTGCTAGCTATTCTTTCATTTATAATTTAACCTCAGCCTATGTAACCTAATCAGAAAAAAAAATGTGCAGCATGATTATGACAACAATCAGACACAGTGCAGATTCTCTAACTAACAAAAGCAACAGAAGAAGCTGAAAAATCTATAAGAAGATGGGAGGAAAATAATAGCAGGCAAATCTGGAAGTATGCGATATTTCTTTAATACTTTATTTTAAAATTACCTAATTGTATTTTTAAGCTTCGGTTCCTGTAATTTTGCAAGATGAGGCATTCCAGTGAGAAAACATATGGTAAGGGATTTTTAAACCACATAGCTAGAGTGCATCATAGACTTATCTGCTGCTTTAGTGTCGCAAAAAATCCACCACTGAATTTATCCAGTCACCCATTAAAGAAAGAAAAGAATTAAAAGCAAAAGGGCTTGTACAGAATCACTGCTCTAAAACTATTAAAAAGGCTAATCCATGTTCAAACCAACATTATAAATAGATCTTTTATCACAGGAAGATGTATACCAATTATATATCCGAGTCATTCATCTGAAATATCATATTTAGTATTCTAAATGTTCTCATTATTCCTGATTTATGAGGAATATCTAAATGAAATAAAATTTGACCTAGACTTTAAACTAAAATCAGACGATTATTGTATATACTGACCCATTTCTCCCCCCCCAAAAAACTCCAAGAAGACCTCATATAAAGTGCATATACTTTTTATTTGTCAAACTAAATATTAAGACATACGTTATTTTGACACATACTGAAAGCCAGTTGGCCTTCAAGGATATATTTAACAGAAAAAGAAACCTGAATCAGCACTTTCATGTAGTGGAAATATAAAGATATGATAGTGACAAACTTCAACATTTGTATGTCAAATCAAGAAAGGCTCACTAAGCCTTTGAAAAAAAATGATAGATATTATAAGACAGGTTTCAAAATTAGAACACTGCTGTCTTCAAAGTTTCATAAAACCCACAGCTTCAGAGAATATTTTGAGTGAACACAGAACACAGTCAGGAATTTAAGATCAGATGCTGCTAAACAGATTATCATCATGATGTATCTGGGTTGGTTTTAACAAACATATACATGCTATGTAATTAGTATAACCCTGAATTGCATACCTAAAGGCAATGCTATCAAAAATTACTGAGCACATTATGGACAATTTATCCCTAATAGTAGATATCTTGGACACAAGCATGAACAGGGTTTTTAAAATATATATACCAAAGGATTACCTTCAAATTTGTCTGTTATTAGTAGTAGGAATTATTACATTATCTTAAAACAAGTAACTTAGGAAATTCTGTCAAACATTTAATAGCCTCTGCATTAAGAAATGTCCAGGCAGTGCAACATTTCTGATTGTTTTATAAAACAGGAGAGGTCTGGAATTAGCTTCTGCTCTAAATTAACTTTGCCTCCTTCAAGTGTCTGAGAAAAATAAATAAGCATCTCTTTATTTTTATGTATAAAATGCATTCTTTATACAAATTTCGAAATCTTACTTGACTAATAATTTTATTAGGTTCAGCCAAAATATCACAAGAGAATGTTGGTCCTAACAAAGTGTTATCCAGCAATGGATTTTGAATTTTTTAATGGCTAAGTTTAGCTATGAATTTTTTTTATGGCTACGTTTAGCTATTCATTATCTGAAAGAATGTGGATATAAATCTATAAATTATGTTTATCAATTTATAAATCTATAAATTATGTTCATCATGCTAACAGGCTTGGTAGATATCAGAATTTTTAAAGTAGAACAAATCTATTTCAAGTGTGGATATTCCCTACATTTTTTTTTGGAATGGGTATTGTTGTTTTTTTTTTGTTTCGTTTTCTGTTCTGTATTTTCTCAAAGAGGAAAATAGCTCTCAAGAATTCTGATTTACTTCCTGTTTAGTCACCTCTTTGTGGCATATCAAAATGAAGTCTGGAATAGAGGAACCGGCTATGGTCAATGTATTGTGCATGTGTTTTTCTAGTGCAGTACTCTAAATGTAAGGCCTGACACTTGTATAAGTAATTAATCTTGATAATGAGCACACACAAAAAAAAAAGCTAATTAGGAGAGAGTCTACAAAATTTAAAGCATATAAAGTTTTTTGTTTGCTTACCTTATTAAGTTAAATATCTGCCTGAATTAATTAGTAATGAAAGCAATGAAGGTTCAGGAGCAGTTGCCTAATAACAGTTGGGTCAAATGCATTTTGCTTGGTACCAAATCATTAGTCTTAAGCTAAGTTGCTAACCAGAGATTTGAAAAACCTAAGCATCTACCAAGGAGTGATACAGAATTAGCGGTACTCAAGGTTAAATTTGCACAGGACCCAGTTCAACATAATTTCCTTTTGCTAATTTGCATCTTCTTATCTTTAAAGAGTAAAAACTTATTTACATGTATTTGGTTAGTAAATAATAAAGCAAAATTACACGCATATGGAACACAGGAATTTAACACAACATACATGAATGTCCTGCTTGAAAATTCATTGCTGGTTAATTAATTCCATCCATTATTATCACCTTGTAGAACAATTTTGGAAGAACACACAATTATTATTCTGCAAACTTTATTACATTTTATTCTTTAAGCATAATTAAACTATTTAGATTTTATGTTCTATATACATATGCTGAGTGAATTTAGGGCTGCTAACATTTCTGGATAAAATTATACATTATGTTGTTAAAAATAAATAAACCATGTTCTTGATTCATTATTCAGATCATAAATATCAGCATTTGCACATGTCAGCTGTGTTCATTGTTATCTCCATTTAAATGTTTATGCAATGTATAACAATTCTGCAGATTCCAGTTTGTATTTCATATATGTTTGCCAGGAATCAAGAGCAGACAAAAGTCTGGATTAAATAAGATTGTTATTTCTTTTCATGTATATTTAGGGCAGGGTATCTGCTTTATATATATATATATATTGATTGCATTCAGATTATTTATTTATTTAAAAAGCAATTTAGGAAATATTTTGTTTTCATATTCAAAGGCTATTCTTCCATAGTAGAGAAGAAAAGGATTTTGGGTGTCTCAGTGTGCATTTATATGGCTGAGTAGGTGTTAGAAAGGATGAATATCATAGAGACAAATCCTACAGAAAAGTGAGAAACACTTTAGTACACACACACACACACACACACACACACACACATATATGAAGATTTCCTAAAGTAATGTGAATAAATACTGTGTTCACTAAATGGGAAAAAGAATATGTTTGAATCATGGGCAGGATTAATGATAAAATCTAAGTCTAACTGGCATTTTCTACCGGTATTTGTATTGGAATTTAGCATCCATCTGCACATGTGCAAAACACATTCTTTCCCACACACACAGACACTCACCCACACACACTCATACACACAGACACACTCTCACACAATTATGTACCTGTGTGAGTAAGGCCATTTTCTCCCTCTCCTCAACAACATGAGGAGTGATAACCTTCCTGAAGATATTCTGTCAGGACATCTGATGGTGAGAAAATAAACAGCTACTTCCATTTTGGTTTGTTTCATTGACTATTTTGTGATAACTCAGCCAGGGGAAAAAAAATCACTTGCAATGCTTATTTTAAAAATAAAAATCAGGGGTTCTTTTTTCTTTTCTTTTTTTAAAGAAGAGAACATACTGAAGCAAGCATTGAAGTAATTGTAATTATCTCAATAAAAGACTGTGGTGTTGTGGAAAAAGTCCCTTTCTAAAAAAATAAGGAGCGAGCAAAAATAAAAATAAAAATCAATGTTATAATCCATAGTCCAGAATGGGGGCAAGTTTTCCTGTGATCAAACACAGCCGATTATATCTCGAACTCCCCTAGCCTTTGTTAGATGACGACATGTAATAGATCAAAGATGAATACAGTATGTGTTTTAGTGTTACTGCACAGTCCCGTCATATGCTAAGCCTTTGGAGAAGTGGACTATAATTCTAATTTACTTTAAATGAACAGTAAGTCTGTTAAAATGACAAGCTCTATATATCAGCAAATGAACTCCGTGCTCGGTTCATGTGACTTACTGAGACAAAAATCGCAAGACATCCAGCACATATAACAATGGTTCCGTATCTAACGCTTGGCACAAGGCAAAGCTTTGCTCCAAATGGATTCGCTTCCCGTTTAGCCACGTCTTTGTGGCATATAAAAATCATGCCTGGAACACAGGAACCGGCCGTGGTCAAGCAGCAGTGCTGTCGAGCAAAACCGGACAAGGATTATGATCATTCTTTTGAGGAAACTCTCTGGTGTGGCTGTGAAGTAATCCATTCTTAGGACCACAGGGAGGAGCTGTGGTTCTGTTTGAGCTGCTGAAGCCAGTGGGGAAAATATACTGTAGCAAGGAAAAAGAAAGGGGGGGGGGGGAACTAATGGTAGAAAAGGAAAGGTAGGATTTTATAAGTTCCTGAATTTTATGACTGCACTGCAACACTGGAATGTCCACTCAATCTGTTGAGAAGTTAGCACGGCAAACATGCATTGGGCATATTAAATACAGGATGAAATGGTGTAGTGAATATTTATTAGCAAAAATATAGGTTCTCAAAAACAGAAATAAAACAAGGTAACAGATGAAGGGAAGAAGAGATTTAACACTGAAATAAATATCAGGGGTGCAAAGAAAAGGAGTAAAATATATTGTGTTCAAACAAAGCTGTGAATTGGGCCCAGATTTAATGGTCCCCTAAGGACAGAGAGGTCGGACAGACTGTTGGAATTGAGATACTACTTTTAGTACACAGCCCCTGTAATGCTGTCAGCTTTATTTCCTTTGACAAATGTGAAATAAAATTTGTCAAAGTTAGGGCTTGGTAAGTTTGCTATTGAAAATTCAATTGGTAATAACTAGTATAGCCTGGCACTCTGGAGATTTCTAAGAGAAAGGGATGTTTAAGATGCTTCAGGAACAGCGCAGGCTGTTACATATTGTAGTTCACTTTAAAAAAAAAATCAAGCAGTTGTCTTAAACAACTGCATTTTAGGCCTTATTAGTCACTGCAATCAGGCATCAATATGACTTTGGACTTCTGTTTCATTAGGATGAAGAGCTTGAATTAGAGATTGAATTAATACTAAAACTAAATACTAAAAACTAAAAACAGGAATCTCACTCTTCAGAGAAATATTATACATCCAGGAAAGAAAGATGAGGAGATTGTTCTTTTGCTGATAACAAAAAGAGCAAAGGCCCACTTTAGCTGGATATCGATTATTCACAATTATTAACATCATCCTGCACAAGAGACATGAATTTAATGGCTAAACTCTAGTTTGTTCAACATTTTTTTCATTCTTTCCCAGTTAATTTTCTTCTTTGGAATACATCCCCACCCTCTTTTTCCTGTATGAGGGCTGCAGCAGGCATCTGTGACATCCATCATCCGTTTCAAACATTATTAATTTTTCTTTATGTTATTGATATGCATCTCCTATTGTTTTTCATTTGAGGAGGGGGGGGGTTGCCTTTTGCTTTTGTATTTGGGTGGTTCCAAAATGTGCACGCTATCTGAAAGACAAAACAAAACATTCTTTATTCTTTGAAGCATTTTTCCCCCGTTTCCCTTCCATCCGTTAACTTCACTTGTAACTCCCAGGCCTCTTAACTCTATGGGTGCATTGTTAAAGTGAGGGAGTAAATCCCATCTATGGGAGCCTCCACAATTGCAGGGAGGCACAGTCTCTTTACCTATAACTCTCAATCGGCCCAAATATTTCTCTCTAAGTAGCAGCCTCCCATCAG
>WNWU01000043.1:7851029-7856029 GCA_012654045.1 Ptyas mucosa | reverse complement strand
GGTCAAATATTAACAATGCATTCCATACCAGAACATGCAGGTCTGGGTGGATAGGTAAACCTCTATTGGGATTTAAAAGGGCAGGCATTCAATAGATTTGCAATTCCAATAACTACCCATTGAGGTAATCCTGTTCAAAAAATAATTCTTCCATAGAAACCAAAGTAACTTTGTTAGTTTAAAGAACAAACTTTATTTTTTTTTATTGTCTTTTTAAAAGTATGTCTGTGAGGACTTCTGTAAAAAATGATACCTTGTTTATAAGCATGTAGAATAGAAGAGTCTACAAGGGACAAGAGGCAGCTGCACCATATTATTAAAGATCTGCACTATTTTGACATAAGTTGCAATGCACATAAAAAGGGATTCAATCATGGTTGCCATCTTTTGGACAGCTCCCTCCACCAATCACCTATACATCTATGCCCCTGATGTAGAGCAAAGATGGGTTCTTCTATCATCCTGGGCTGAAGGTGTCCTTAAAACGGAAGGTGTCCTTAAAATGACCTCCAAAAATATGTGTTATGGGACTAGGATAAAACTGATGTTTCCATTTTATTTACAATTATAGGTACTTGTAAATATAGCTAATATCATTACTTTCCAGTTGCACATTTAATGATTTCCTTCAATTACTATATTAACATTTATAATTTTCTAACAACTTTTTGAATTCTCTGCAGACTTTATTAAAGGCAACTGAGAAACATTTGTTGCCCTGGCTCCTCAGACAATAGCCTGAGTTAATACCAAACTGTTTGAGATTGTATGGGCTCATTGTTAATATATTTTTTACTGGAAATGCTACAAAACTTTCAATTGAGAAGAAATTCGATCTGAGTTCTGCTTAGATAGCTAATTAACTACAGAAGACCTGGTTCATCTACATAGATAAGTTTATCCCTCGGTGTTAATGGTCATATGCTCCTGCCCTTTTATGTAGCCATGGGTATTACTTTAATTAAAATAAAACAGCAATGCTTACCCACATATCAGCAGTTTGTTGCTGTTCCCTTCACTGGCTACCTCTCTGGCATTTGAGGCTTTTTCAACTTCAAAGGTCCTAGCTGGCATAGATTTTTCTGCCAAAGTCTATTATGCAGAAATGAAGGAAAAATGGAGAAATACAAGGATCAGATAAGCATAAAGGATAGTTTATGGGTCAATACTTAAGTAACAGAGCAAGTTACTAAATCCTATTCATGACAGAACTGAGTCTCTTATCTGGAATTCAATGGAAGTCCAAGTACAGAGCTATATAGACAAATCAGCTTGTTTTCCATATGTCAAATATTTCTTCCCGCATGATTCAACTAGAGCCCACAACTTTTTTTATTATTATGAGAACAGGATGAAAAGTTCATATAATTAGATCTCATGCATTACTGGTATGAATTTCTGAATGAGGCCATAAAAATAATTTTAAAAAGAATGTCTATCAAATCCCAGATGGGATTTTGAAAATGAAGTCAGTGCCCTTCAGCCAACGTCAGATGTTACTCAGAAGGAATAATGGTCTTTGGAGTCATGCCTATGACCCCTTTCAGCAGTGAGTGGGTGTAGTTCTTGGAAAAGGACTTTCCCACTTAAGATGGCACTCCATGGAAACTTGTCACTGAACAAGGTCTCTACCTTTGTGCATTGAAAAACCATGTCTTCCACTATTTAACAGGGACAAAGATATACCGTTTGCATCCTCTTGCCTACTTCTTCTGGTTCTTCCAATGAATCTTCAGATCAAAATACCCAATTTAACAGAGGATGAAACAGTGGGAAGGGAAATTACAGAATATTTTGCATCATAATTTAGGATGTTTGTTCTATCTTTGAAAGTCCCTCTCAAGTAGCCGATCCTATTGTATTCTCTGTTTCTTAGAGATTTTTTTCTCCAAAAGAAGCTTTACTACCGGTATTAGAATTGTGGTTTCCAGATTGCTTGTCCTGATTTTCCACACTGCACAAGCAATCACTGCCTCTGACTTGCACAATGGAACTAATTAAAGATATATGTCACAGTCACATGTGAACCAAGGCATCCTAGTTTTGACTCTAGCACTTCTTTGAATTATGCGTTAGGCCAATACTAAAGAGTTTCTCTCTTCTAATAGCTGTGATTGGAATTGGAGTGGCTGCCTATCAATCCAACTGGAACAAAAGAAGGAGAAATAATGTTCTGATTTAGACAGGTATCTTAATAGGCTAACAATTATATCTTCTTCCTGTGTATAACAGTGAGGTCTTGTCAGGTTATAAATAGTACAACTCTATCTTACTATACCGGTCTTATAATAGATCAGTGTAGTGATTTATTTAGCACAGTTTTGTCTACAGTAGCTGTTATTCTCTAGATGTGTTGGATTCTAGAATTCCCAGGACACCAGGCTGGGCTCTTCAATTGCATTAACAGCAGTTGTTCATGCATTCACCAAGAACCTGAACCTCTCTTGATGGCACCTAACTAACTTCATGGCCTTATTCAAAAATACTAGGGATTTAGTCTGCAATCTTCATGTACAGTTCTACCACAGCAAACAAAGATTTTTTAAAAAAAAAAAATCAATAGCACAGCTAAGAAACAAGAAAAACTGATTAGAAACCAGTATTATATATAAGAAGAGTGCTTCTGTTTGCTCAAAATGGCAAACACAATTTCACACCTGTATTTTGCACTGACTTTGTGTATGTGAATTTGTGTCCATTTGTATTCTTATGTGTCTAAGGATTCAATTCAAACTGATAATTATATATGTCAAGGCACTCTGGACTGATATATCTCCCCTTCAGGCACCAGAATTGACCTGAAATCCCAAACATACAATAGTTGAATTGGGAGGCTGTACATAATTAGGAAATTTATTGATAATTTGGAATGCTTTTTAGGGTGACATTTGGGATCTGATTACGGCATATGCTTCATGGAAGAAGAAAAATCACAGTAATTTGGGGAAAAAGTTAAGGAACTTTTCAATCATGCTTCAGAACTTTATAAAGCTTTTATATGTGCTACATTGAAATTTTGTCATTTGAATGCTCTAGATAATGATTTCTCATTAAATCAATAGCTGAACTATGATTTTTAGAAGTGAGAAATATTTTACAGGAGTTCAGACAGCTTCCCTTCATTTCACATGTGATTGGGATGCATGAGGTAGCCCCAACCCACAACAGATGCATGAGCCACATGTTTGACAGCTGTGCAGAACAGATACATTTATGGCAATACATAAATAGGGCTCTTCACAAGGCCAGCAAATGCATGAGCTTTGAGGTGTCTTGTTCATATTTGCATCTTGGCATATGTGGCTATTTAGCAAAACGTTGCAAACTTTTCCCACCAATGTTCCTGTATAAAAGGAGTTTTATAACCCACCCATGCCATGGCTTGAATTATCAGCATCAATTTGTTCCTGAGTCAAGAAATCCTTGAAAAGACATCTTTCTACAGATCCATTTTCATCTTTGCAGGTCCAGCTCACTTTGGAGGCAATAGTATCTGAAGGATGTTAAAATATATATTATTAACACCATTATTACTTCCTGAGAGGAAACTTTTTTAAATTGCATCTTCTCCATCTCCAGAAATCTCCAGTTTCTTCTTTATATGAATTATCAGTAATAATGGTATATTTATGGGGAGATTCTAAAGATGACCTGAAGTAGCTCTACATTTGGAGGTGTCTGGTTCATTTGATATGATTTCCCTCCCCTATAAACAGTGGATTTTCTTTATCTACCTTGTTCCATTTAGCCTCTTACTTTGTAGATCTTAAATCATAAGTTCCTACATAATTATTCACTTATTCACTGGTTATTATAGACTTATAACCTACCTTTTCTCCAAGAAGCTACAGTGATCTTCTTACAGAAATATTAACTTCACATAGGGCAGACCAGAGTAGGGAACAATAAATTGTTCCTTGCCACATAATACACATACACTTCATGGTGTACAGTGCACATAGCCAGCCAGATTATGTGCAGATTATTCCTCAAGCATTTTTTGTTTTTCATTTCAGCCTTCCTTTTCTTCCCTGCTTCCATCAAAATTAGCTAATTACTTTTCATTGGAACTCTTTGGGAGAACATGGACTTTGAAATTCTTGAAAAATGTATCCATCTGAAATAAACTTCAATTGCTTGCTGTATAGAAAATTATGTGCAATATTTAAAGCATTTCTATAAATATGATAATAGCATATTTTCAGTTTTCTCCTACTGGTTAAATGGTACAGAACCACCTTAAAAAGTGATTAAATTCCTGAATACCATTATATTTTACTTTTTAAAAAAATGTGTACCAATTTCCAACGTCCTTTAAATGACTCCCACTAATAAGATAAATAAAACAGTCAGAATAAAATAATAAATAGCAAAAGCACTTAGGCTTATATACCGCTCCACAGTGCTTCACAGCCCTCTCTAAGTGGTTTACAGAGTCAGCATATGGCCCCCAACAATCTGGGTCTTCATTTTATTGATCTCAGAAGGATGGAAGGCTGAATCAACCTTGAGCTGGTCAGGATCGAAAGAATTGAACTCCTGGCAGTGTGAGCAGAGTTAGTCTGCAATACTGCATTCTAACCACTGCACCACTAGGGCTCACTACATACACTACATTGTAATAAAACTACAAAATAATACAAGCAATAAAACCATGTAAAATAAATTAAAATATTAAAAATCAGGATAAATTCAAAAGTTATAGTCGAAAAGGAAGATTGTCCCTTCATCTTAAAAGCTGAAAGAGGACAGCAACTTGTCAGCCTTGCGAGGTAGTCCTGACAAGAAACACATCCAGGAGTATTTACTCCATCTTTATTGTGAGGTTATAGTAATGGAATCTTGCAAGTCTGAAAGTTTAATTCCTGCACCTTCATCTATATAGTCCAAGAAACTTAGGAAAGCTATTTGTTATGTCAGGGGTTCCCAAACTTGGCAGCTTTAAGACTTGTGGACTTCGACTCCCAGAATTCTCCAGCCAGCTATGCTGGCTGGAGAAT
>WNWU01000043.1:7820602-7834094 GCA_012654045.1 Ptyas mucosa | reverse complement strand
GATAGATAGATAGATAGATAGATAGATAGATAGATAGATAGATAGATGAGAGACAGAGAGAGGGAGGGGTACTCTTTGTTGTTATATTTGATATTATAGCTATGGTGTACCTGAATACATTAGGTTCTGCTTTAATTTTGCAGTCAAATCAGGGGTTGCTAACCCCTGGGCTATGGCCCATTACCAGATTGTGGCCTATCCAGAATTGGGCTGCATGAGGACCTGGCTGGAGCGTGCGCGTGGAGCGTGCGTACACAAGTGTCACTTGTGTAAGTTGATCTGCACGCATGTGCACCGTCCCACCACTCACAAAAAATCTGTGTGCGTGTGTGCACCGGCCCACCACTCACTTTGTTCACTGCAAAGGTTGGGGACTGCTGGTCTAGATGACTCCAAGTGCTGGCCAATTGCAGTAAATAAGTTTTATCAATAGGCATTAAATATGATCTATTTTTATTAAAGAAACCTTAAAGAAACCTTTAATAAAACATCAATTACAAAGGTACATAATAAGGTGATCAACTTTTTTACAATGAAAAGGAGGGCACAAATAAATTGAAGAAAAAAATATCGTAAATAAAAGAAACATTTTATTCATTGCAACAATGAGTCTAATGCGTGCGTGTGTGCCACGTTATGTTTCAGTAAGAAGTAAACAAAGCCACTTGCTTTGCACTTGTGGCGCACTCTCTCAAAACAATTCTCTTGTGCGGAGTGCATGTGTCTCATAATCGCGTCTCACCGCACTGTACCGAGCCTTGACGAATTGTCATGTCAAATACAAATACATCACATTACATGCAACGGATCAGATCAGCATCGATCAACTACGGAGATTTACAGATTAGTCTTCAGATATCGAAAAGGAGGACATATAGGAGGATACTTTTCGAGAGAGTGTCTCGAAAAGCGACACTCTCTCTTAGGGAGGACAGTCCTACAAAAGAAGGACTGTCCTCCCTAAAGGAGGATGAATGGTCACTTTATACATAAAGATGTCAGCACATATGACATAGACAAGTGACTGAAGCTGACTGTGCCCTCAGCACAGTTTTGCTTCTTATGCCACCCTACAGGATTCACCTAGTTGGGAGTCAGGTACTGAGAACTTTGGTCATCTCACCTCTGTTTCCACCATCCTCCTTTTAATCAGGGAATTTTAAACTTCTATTTTAATTTCCAGAAAGGCTCCAGAACACTGTGAGTAAATTCAAATTATAGCTATCAGCCACCTGGCAATAAATTTGTTAGTCCCTGCTCACAAAGCAAATTTACCAAAGGTTTCCTCAAATTTTGAATGAGCTATGATTGGTCTGGATAGCTACTAGATAGGATTTGCTTGTTTGTTTTTCATCTGTGCTCCAATTGATTCAACGTGGCATAACAGCATTGTTACCTGTGAATTACTCCAGTCTTACAAATGCTTATCTATTTTCCCTTCTCAGCTCCTTTAGCATCGTTAAACACATTCGTTTCCTCCAATTTTTAGTATGTATGTATGTGTGTGTGTATACACACACACACACGCACACACTTCTCCTCTGCCTCCCCCTCCTCCGTCTCCCCCCACCCTTGGGCTATAACATGACAATACAATAACTAGGCAGGGTCATCATTAAATAAAACTCTCAAGCATTTTAGAAACAGCCATTGGGAGCCAAATGTGCTCCTGTGACTGAAAATTGAAAAAGGTCCATCCTTATACCTACCAAAATTCAGGGCCAAACAATCTTTGGGCACCTCAGGGGAGGACGATGCTAGCACTTACACAAATGCCAATTTTTCTCCCCTCTCAGCAACTCTCCTCTATCTCTCTGCAGGCTTTTGGACAATAATCCTAAGGTTCTATTAACTGCCAGCTTCTATTATCTGGTAGTTATATTGTCCACACCTCAGGGTAAATTGAGAGTTTCTGATACCTGAAATTATTTGCCAACTATATCTAGCCTGCTTTTAATTTTGCAAGATAACATATTCAGAGTGCTGCTTCAAATTAATGAACATTCTCTCTTTTTACTTTCTTTCTCTCCCTCCTTCTTTCTTCACCTCCCTCCTTCCCCGTCCTCCACCCCCCCACCCCCACCCCCATGTGGACAGACCGTATTTAGAATAGCCTGGATCCTGCAAATGTCAAAGAAAATATTTATACAATCAAATGCTCATGTTTCAGCCCGATTATCTTTGATTGAATGCAGGATTTGATTGGCATATTTAACCTCTATATTTTATTCTCATTCTGCCCTTCTTTTTCCCCTGACCTCAGGCCAGCAAAGTAATTTGGAAGTCGAACTTCACCTAAGTGTTAATGATGAAGCTCTGGGAAGTTTTGCCTATAATGAGGCACCATGCAGGAGGAAGTATCAGTTGGGATTCCTATTGAAGCCATATGTGAGGCCAATGTTGCATGAATTAACATACGGTGGGTCAAGTTAACATATGTACAGTGAAAAATGACTAATGACTTCTCACACTGATGTTATTTTTGGACCTTCTTCCTCCAGTGCAACCTTTTGGAGAGGAACAAGTAAAAGCAGTTATGCCTCAACTGTCCTGGTTCCCTGTGAAGAAAGAGAAAAGTGAAACCATATGCTTCGCAAAGAGGCAAAGGCAAGCCAGAGATGCAGAGGAGAAAGAGAGGGAGAGACAGAGAGAGAGAGACCAGCATGGGGCCACCGCCGTCCTGTAGCAACCAGCCAAAGGGGATGTCTGCCCAGTAATGTCCCCCTCTTGCCAGACAGCCGAGACAGCAGCACGCCTAGATGACAGATGCTATCTGAGCCATCCCACAGGCTGCATTTACTGCCCTTGGTGCCACTAGATACTGAGATGGCTGCAGGGGCACCAAAATTAGATTGGCAGGATGTGAAAAGAGTCAACTTTTTTGTTTAATGCCATCAATTTGTGATGGAGGAGACAGGTATTAGCTTAGGGACCTCTGTGGTCCCCGCTAGCCATTAGTTTCCTCGCAGCTGCACCAAGTTCCGGATTATGAATCTGCCACGGTTGGTCATTCATCAGTTTCACAGTCCACTCCAGCGCACATTCCAACAACAACAGAAACATCTTGCCACACCGACTTCAGCTCTGCAGAGCTAAAAAACCTCTGTTATCAGCAGAAATAAATTTCATCATGAGAGTATGGGTAGGCGATGAAACCTGATATAAATTATACAGGTTTCAAGCCTGCTGATGTTTCACGTTGGGTGCTGGGCTCCACGGTGATGGGGGAACTTCCTTTCTCCCTGCTGTCAAACAGGAAATCTTTAAAAGTTGGCTGGAGAGTTATGGAATTACCTGTGGAAACATATTGTAGAAGGTCAAGCAGGAGGGTCAATTTGTCAGATGGCAATGTCAGAGCCCTCACATCCACTAACTATCATTTGTTTTCTTAGTGCTGTTTTTCCCCTTCTTTTCCAGGATATGTAGCTGTAGAAGCCTAAAGCCTGTCAATCCTTAAGTTTACACATGTTCATTGTTTAGTTTCCTCCCCCTTCCCCCACTCTAGCTTTAAAAAAAATATATCTGGGTCTGTGTGTAGAACAATTACTAAAAAGGTAAACTTCAGGAGCACAATATTACATGACGCATGCTGTTTTTGTCACCGGATTAACAAGCAGCACACTTGGAAAATAATAGCCATCTGATGTTCTCTCTGCTTAAGTCGGCAATAAAACAAAAGGAGAAGGGGATGCCGGCAAGAACAACACAAAACAATATAATCTAAAACTACACTCCTATTTCACCTTTGTGAGGGAAAAAAAAAACCTGCCCTGATTGCAAGACATATTTTTAAAGACTTCGACATAAGGTTGTTCTCAAATCTGCATCGTATACACATTTATCTGATATAAGACCATGGGAAACATTTTTGATAGATCTGCATAACTATTCGCAAATCACTCTACGGTTCTGGTTATGACACCAATGTTTTGAGTTGTAGTGTGGTTTTCAGCAGTAAAATTAAAGAAATTTATTTTTTTTAAGTGGTTAGCCTAGCTATATTCGGGGACAACCAGAGTCGTTTTACCTCAATATCTTAGGTAAACAAAAATGTGAGGTGTAAAAAAATGAAGGCTGGTTTACAACAAACGCACAAGCAGAAACTCCCCCCAATTCAGAGAACAGAAGGCTGCATAAAATGCTTCTGCACTTGTAGCTGACTAACACAGGCTGCCTCATAGGAATCTTAATGGAGTAATGCATTCACATCTGTGTGCATTACCTCATCACACAGATGCAGGATATTTCTGCTTCACACATCAGCCTGTGGTGTGCCCTGACTTCTTCCGATTAACATGTGGAAGCCTGTGTTTGCATGCTAACTACTACAGCCGACTAGAGACATCTGCCTATGAATGAGGGCTGTTTTTCCCTGACTATTTTTTTTCAGCAATAGGCATTTCTGTGACGGCTTCGGTTCTCCTTTACAGAATCCTTCGTGGCAAATCCCACTGAGGGGGTCACGAAATGGAAATTTCAGAAGAGAGAGGATTTCTTTGCTTACAGAAGGGAACAAGGGAAGCGCTGGGTGAATTGAGATCCTTGTGCCCAGAAACTGACTTCAGCACCATCCCAAGTGATCATGTTAGCCTATCATGTTCATTGATATGGGGCTATTGTGGAATATAATTGTCAATTGTTTTTCTGTTTACAAAGGTTAGATTTAAAGTAGATAAAACGATTTATGGTTTGGGGCATTCTGAGTCTGAGTTTGAAATAGAAGTGTGTACAAATGATGAACATATAGTTGCTAAAATGTGTCCACTTTCATTGAAATGTAAAACAGAAGTGAAAGAACACATGATAAAGTGGACTAAAAATTTTGGTCATAATATACCAATAGAACAAGGGAAAGTATTTGGCTGAAATAATTGAAATGTACATTATGTTATAAACTTAAAGCATTTTTTAAATATGATATACTGTTGGTATTTGTCACCAGAGAACTATACAGAATGTATAAAGGCACTTCAAATTTATGCTGGAAGTGCGAACAATAAGAAGGGACATTTTATCATGTTTGGTGGATATGTAAAAAAAACTTGAGAATTCTGGATTCAAATATTCAGATAATTTTAAAGGTTAAGACACAATTGAAACCAGGGGCTTCCTTTTCGGATTGGTAAACAGTTGGGGAAAAAGTCATAGAACTTTATTACATGATAACTGCAGCAGGATTATTGTATGCACAAGGATTTGGCATTACCCATAATGGGGGACAGGTTGGTAAAATGATGGAACTCGCTGAGTTGGCTAAATTGACTTGTTTGATTAGATTAAAAAAATCTACATTGACTACTAATTGGAAACCTATTGACTTTTTCTGTGAAACAGAAAAAAATGAATTTGTGGTTTTCATAATTAAATAAAATAGAATATAGGAAGAAAAGACGTATGTTGTAAACACAGAGTAAGAGTTTAACTTATAACTGAATGAATAACTGCTCCATCTTTGGATCTTTTTTCTATTGATTTAGTATTTTTTTTTTTACTTCATTGCACTTTTAACAGAATAACAGAGTTGCAGGTCTTCTAGTCCAATCCCCTGCTCAAACATGAGACCCTATATCATTTCAGACAAGTGGTTGTCCAATCTCTTCTTACAAACCTCCAGTGACGGAGCTACAACTACTGAAGGCAAGACATTCCACTGATTAATTGGAAACTGTCAGGAAATTTATTCTTTGTTCTAGGTTGCTTCTCTCCTTGATTAGTTTCCATTCATTGTTTCTTGTTTCTTGTTCTGCCTTCAAGTGCTTTGGAGAATAGGCTGACCCCATCTTCTTTGTGGCAGCCCCTTAGATATTGGAACACTGCTATCATATCCCCTTAGTCCTTCTTTTGTTCTCATTGTCCCCAGCATCACTTCATCTGTCCGCTGTGCTAAATAGCCAGCTTCTGCTACAGCCCATCAAGAGGAACAAGGCTGCCTCCTTGCAAGTAGTCAGGCTGACCTTCACTGCTCCTGCCTTTTCTTGTGTTTTTGGATCAGATGCAGAAGGCAATTCCTCTTCCTCATCGCTTACCAGCTGCAGCTACATGTTTTCCCCACCTGAAGCGTCAGGGCTGTCCTGCTGCAGCTGTGCTTCAGCCAAACCCCTCTCTGATGGCTGCTTGGAGCCATTGACCAACTCTCCTCCTGACCTGCCTGAAATAATAGCACCATGTCATGCTTCAGATTTATTTCCAAAAAGGTGTTTCAGCATCCATGAGGATAGCCACTCTCTCCTAGTATGTTTAAAGCAATAGCGGACAGTTTCATGATCCCAGAAAAATATGCAGCAGCCTTAAAGATATATTCATTGGTGCAATATTCATATTTTCATACACTGCCATCACTTCTGATTTTCAGAATCAAATTTAAAAAACTGCGCCCTTTGGGAAATGTTTGGTAACCTCTATTTCTTTTCATTTCAAGCTCTTCGTTTACCTTTCTTTAATCATGTGCCTCTCATGATGATGCAACAGTTTTATGTGATGTTACATTTCTTCATTAAATGAGGCAACTCAAGGGAGAGGAGTAATAAAGTCTTAATATATCTAATTTCGGCCTATCACAGCTCATTCTGCTCCTTTTTTCCATATGAAACCAGATGAATAAGTTAGACTCATGGATTTATGACCACAAAGTGTAGCTGATTGTTTTAGAAATTAACTACTACAGTAAGTTTTTTCCATAATGATAATGATGTACTATGTGCATCTACTGGGAATATATAAAAGTAAAGGAGAATTTTGTTGAGTATGATCCTCCTTCTAGAAGAGCAGCTGCTTTTCCTTCCTATTTGATTAGCATATTATTTTACTATTACCCAATTATTAACTTTAATCATATTTTAGAACATTCTGCAAAGTGACATCTTGCTACTTTGGCATTATCAATGCTGTAATAGTTCCATATTGGGAACTCGGTTTTTCTCAAGTTACCCAACTAGACAGCTTGGTAGGAATAAGAATGGAGAGCTTTTATATCCCCTTTGGTATTGTGCTTTCTAGAGCTGGTTATCTCTTTCAGCCCTAGAGTGAATTAAACATGTTACTGTGCAGCAATCAATCAAATGAAGAATTCATTTATTAATTGTCTTTATACATCAATTGCAAAGAAGGAGCTGGAATTGGTGAAGAGGCACATATAGGATTATTCACTTTCTTGCCACATCTAGTTAAATTGCTGAAAGGGCTCTATCTCACTGGTAAGTGCCCAAGTAATTGGGCACTTACCAGGCTACCTGTTCAATATTTCCCAACAAAATGGATACCTATGCTATTCTATCAAAATAGTGCCTGGCTAGTCAACCCACTGTAGTACAAGCAACACAAGGTATGGAAAGGATAACACTGTCTTACATCAAAAATATCTCAGAAACAAGCAACACAGTACTACAACCATAGAGCAATTACTGTAGCACAGAAACCAATAAAAGACCTCCAAAATATCTTAACTAAACCAAAATAATAAGCAAGTCACTACATAGGACAGACAGGCAGAAGACATGCAGAATGCATCCATGCACAGTTAGAAGACATGATAAAATCTCACAACACACAGAAAGACTCAACCATAGTTTCAGCTGGGAAACTGGAGCATCCTAGACCAAGCTAAATCCAAAAATGCTAGGAAATTTCTGGAAGCTTGGTATTCAGACAAATCATAACCATCATTAGACACATAGTGATAAATCATATCTGCACACCATTTGGAAGCAGCAATAAAAAAGCTAAGGAAGAAACAAAGATCAGAACACATCCCCTCCAGCAGCCAATACCCAGATAAACAAAGTTTAATAACAGGCAAACAATCAAGTAGAAAAAAATATATATCCTGAACAAAGAATACTAAGGAGAAAACACTTCACCGACACTGGCAGAACATACTATTACATGCAAACAGAGGGCAAACCCCACTCCCTTCTAGCACTGATGTTACCTAGTCAGATGATGAAACAAATCTGCCAGCAAACAACCAAGTTCAAAGAGCACCAAGGATTCCATGGTTCAAACCTGAGCTACATATATTATCTTCCATTGGATAATAAAACTTCGTTGAAGGATTAAAGCTTTCAGAATTCTAGAGCCAAAAGAATAAAATGAGAGAAATCATAAGGAAGCTTTAATGAAAGCTTAGAAGAAATGAATATTACCTTCTACTTGTATCAGAATGTTTTAACTGTAAAAAAGAAGTGATGAAATACTTAAGCCCTAGATAAGTGTATAAAAGTCTGTGGACTTGAGGATGTACATATGCCCAAGCTGTCCAGCAACATACTTAACTGACGGAGCTAACAGATTGTGCAATTTTGCTGTGGTAATTACTCAATGGTTCAGCAAATGGTAAGTAAATACTTTGGAAATCATAATGTCTAATTGCAGCCACACATATGGTTTATCCCTACCCATTCCACAGTAGGTAAAGTAATGAACACACCCAAATGTTTTTTTTTCATTTCAAGTATCATCTTGCTTTTATAATAGTTACTTTTGGAAGACCATTTATCTTTATAACTATTTTTAACATCAGTGATTTTTAAAAGTATATGGTTAATGTTGAATTAAACCAGAGTACAGTCTCTCTCATACTCATTCAACAAAGAATCAGAAATAGGCAACGTCCTTTTGCACTACTTTGGTTTTTTTTTAACAATACTTTGCTCTATTTGTAAAATATTTACAGCCAAATCCAAGCCATATTGTTTTGAGTTAAAAGTCATTATGACTGATTTTAAATTGTGAATTGCTCCCAAGCAAATGTGCTTCAGTCTACTGCCCAAAAAATTTAGAACACTGCCTAAATGTAAACTTTAAAATACAAAGTGGAATGCAGTATTTCAGATTTTTTTTATTTAGCTTAGTTGAAGCTGTGTCTCTAGATTACTCTGTTCCCAATTCAAAACGATCCATAAAGTGCTGTCACAGGATGTCAGTCTGTTGAATGGAAAGGGATGCCCTACTTATCATAAAAGCCTTTTTTTTTTTGAAAAATCTACGTTTTTGGCACTTTCTAGCATTCTCAAATGCTAGGATGGAAAGGGTAGGAGGCATTGAAGAGAATCTTTTCTTTAACTATAAGGATTTGCTTGCCTCACTTTTCTCCCTGCCATCTATTTTGTTGTAAAATATGTTGTGACTGTCTTGTCTACTTGACTGGTTTAAAAACTGTATATATTTTATGGAAAAGATGGATGAGTTAATATCTCACACTTTCCTTCAACTTCTGTCAGCTCCAATCCATTCATAAAGGGACACTATTATTTTTTGCTACCACTCCTTTGCACAAAAACCCATGAATCTATCTGCATAAGATTTGCCACAGATATTTCTTACTATGGAACCTATTTTCACTGCAATTTTTTTACCACATTCTGCTCCAAAACAAAAATATAGACACTTCTAATTTTCTTTAAAATTTCATCTCATTATGATTTTGACAAGATAAGTAATAACAATATAATATTCTTTCCTATGTTATGTAATCAGAAGATGAGCTTCCTAAATAGCATTTAGTAATTTGGATGAATCAAAATAGACTGCTCTTACCGCCACAGGTTCTTTCTGAGTAGAGGTTCTAGTCTTTACGCAAGATGGGTCATTTTTACCACAGCTTTATTTATTTAAATCTATCAAATTATGGTCTGCCTCATTCTCCGTAGCAACTCTTGGAAGTTTATTATAAGTATTATAATACATACAAAATTTAAAGCAGTCATCAAGGGCAAGGGAATCATGTCACGTGGACTTTAGGGGGGGGGAAATGGTTCCAAATGGAAGCAGTGGCCACTGAGAAGGTCCATCTCCAAGGTCCCATAAAATGGAATCTCTTATCATAAGGGATTTTGAGCCTTGCAATCCTGCCCCTTCTATCAGATGGCCACGTTGTTGAGCCCACAAACCATGAAGGACAACCAGAAAATAATAGACAGTACAGCATAGGAAGTAAAGTTGTCTTATGGGTGAAACTGAAATTTATTTGCAACCCCAAAATTAATACTTATGGTGTTTTTATAGTCATTTGTGGGCCTGTGGACTGACCAAAAAATTCCCAGGTTGAACAAGGTAATGATCTGCCTTTTTCTTTCAGCTGTCATACTGAATGGTATGAGACTTTTATTTCCCCTAGGACCAATGGTTCTAGTGGTTTTGTAAAGTTGAACACTAATTCAGTGTTCATAGCAACTTTACAGAACATAACTACTCTGAATAATTAGAGTTAACTGTAGTTACAGATAACTTTTTGGACATGTTTTGGACATTTTTAAGGTAGCCCCATATATAGTGTTTTGTAGTAATCCATATGAGAGTCAGTTAAGGTATGAGTGACTATGAGAAGGGTCTCCTAATCCAGGAAAGATCATGAAGCCAAACGGCTTCCTTGGCCACCAACAAGCAACAGTTGACAATGTAGGACTTCCATAGCAGTTTCACCTGGAGTAATACAACATTATATAAAATTAATTTTGGACAATCTCTGGAAATGGGAAGTCCTTGAATACATACCCATTCAGTTACAGGAGAAATATATCACTAATATCCTTGTCTGTCCAGAAATAATTCACAAGCATGATCAGTGTTGTTTTGGTGCTATAATGCCTGAAGCCCCATAGAAAGGACCCTGATAATAGACTTTCACCAGGGCCCATTAGAACTACAGCTATTCCAGTTTTCCTACAAAAGGGAGTTTGGGAATCTGTTGAAATTTGCCCAAAATGGCTGAGTCTAGAGACGATTACTTGAGGTGATGTACCATCCCCTATTGCAAGGCAAGTGAAACCACTCCACTCATTCAAGATTGAATTTACCACTACTTGAACCCGGCCACAAATCACCTCCTGGGTCGTTTTGGCCAACCAGGGAGGTTGAATATCTAACATACAGGACTTGATATTAAAGGCCATTTCTTTTACATTCATAAATTCAGATTCTTCCCAAATAACAAAGTGAGATACCCTAGTTCACAGGTGTCACACTCACGATGTCACATTGGCATGTGACGCATCATGACTTTTTCCCTCTTCGCTAAACCGGGACTGGGCGTGGGCAGGGTGTGACGCATCCAGCCCGTAGGCCGTGAGTTTGACAGCCCTGCCCTAGTTCAACCAATGCAGTAAGATCTATTCATCCCAGAACCCAGCTCAAAATGCATCCAGGTACTTTTGTTAATTTCCCTAAAATACTCAACATAACATACTTTGGATATCTATCATACCCCTCACTCTCTAAAATGGTCCAACCTTTTAAAAAGGAAGTTAATTGTCATTATTGTGATGTGAGAGGACTAGAAAAATAATTATATTTTGCTGAGCTTAATACCAAATGCCTAATGAGGATTGTGCACAATTGTTGGAACTGTTCTTTGTCTTTCTCCAGTTGTGCTCTAGGCAGCTGTTTTGATGTTTCATCTTCCAGAGTTCCTGAGAAATCCATGGAGCTCCCCAGAATCAGTATATAGAGAGCGCTATTCCTTACTGGAAACAACTAAGGACTTAAAGGACCTACTTTCAAATTTTTCAAATGTTTAAACATTTCTACAATCATATTTATATTGTAAATTGCAAACATTTTTCGTTCAATTCTTTGTTTTGTTTTTAGTTTTATGTTAACAAGATACAGTATATTATGAATAAATATTTATTTGCTGGGACGATGTTTTACATTATACTATTCCTCAGGAAGTTCCCCGCTTTTTGTTGGGAGGTAACCCATTTTATATACTTACACAGTAACAGCATGGATATATATTATTAATATATGCTGGGTAGGTTTAGTAGAGATTAAGTAGCATTAGCCATGCACTCTATGTTGTACAGCAGTTATATCGTCTTAAGCTAATGCAGGGTTAAGCACCATGTATTCTGCAGACTAGCAGCATTTGTTAAAGGCATTCTTGTACAATTCACTGATTCTTTTAAGAATTCTGCAAATCCCATTTTCATTTGAATTTTAAAACATGCCCACACTTCCAGTTTCAGGACTCTATTTCTGATAGCAAAAATGGCTACAAAAATGAAAAATCAACCAGCCCATTAAAAGGAAAGAAAGAAAAAAATTGGATGCTAATTGCTTGTGATTGTTGAATGAGGCAATATGTTGTGCCATGCAGAAATTTCATTGGAAATAGCACATATATGTGGGATAGAAGCCCTGAAATGAATAACACACTCCAAGTTAGCAACAAATACTGTTTTACAGGTAGAAGTTATCCTAATACAATGTTTCAGCCTTTTCTCAGCCTATATAAGCATTTCCACATGGGTGCATTAACAGAGTGCCAGGGTCAGGTGTCTTCCAATTTTAGACTCAAACTGCAGCTTTGATTCTATGCACTGCCAATGATAAAGGAAGAAAGACGATATAATAAAGCAGAAAGACCATATGCATTAGTGCAATTACTTTAATGCTTGTTTTCAATATTAAGCCATGAGAGATATATTAAGTTAAATGTATATCTGGCTTTACTTATGTCAATCTCCTGGCTTCCAGTTGGCCTCTTAATTCTGGGGTCTGAATAACCATTGAATTGAGAATTGTGGGGATTGAAGACTCCAGTTTAGGAAATTCTGCACTAGAACATATGTTCTAACCAACAAGGAAGGCTGCTCAGACTCTGATCTTGAAGTATAACTTTACTAAAACTATGTTAATTTACAGATAAAATTAAGACAGTAGGCCATTCTTTCTATCTCTTGTCCAAGAAACTGTGACTATCTTCCAGAAGTTGGTTCAAGTTACAGCTTCCTGCATTGGTGAATTCTTCGTCAATCTGGTCTCTCCAAGTTGTTTCCAGATTAGTCTGAAACCAAAACATGTAAGGAAAGTTTTATGAAAGACATCCATGCTTGGAGTGCTACATGAACCACAATCTGGAATGAATTAAGCACATTAAGGAATTTTCCACTTAATGGCCACCAATGGTTGACTTCAGAGGATAATTAAAACTGCAGAAAAAACAATTGCTACCAACCTGCCTTCCATTGAGAACCTGTATACTGCACAAGTCAAAAAGAGGGCTGTGAAATATTTACAGATCCCTCGCATCCTGGACATAAACTGTTTCAACTCCTATCCTCAAAATGATGCTATAGAGCACTGCGCACCAGAACCACTAGACACAAGAACAGTTTTTTCCTGAACGCCATCACTCTGCTAAACAAATAATTCCCTCAACGCTTTCAAACTAGTTATTAAGTCTGCATTACTATTCATCTTCTCATTTTTCCTATCACCCATCTCCTCCCACTTATGACTGTATGACTGTAACCTTGTTGCTGGTATCTTACGATTTATATTGACTGTTTCCTAATATGATTTGATTGCTTATTTGTTCCCTATGACTATCATTAAGTGTTGTACCTTATGATTCTTGACGAATGTATCTTTTCTTTTGTGTACACTGAGAACGTATGCACCAAGACAAATTCCTTGTGTGGCCAATCACACTTGGCCAATAAAGAATGCTATGCTATGCTATGCTATGCTATGCTATGCTATGCTATGCTAT
>WNWU01000043.1:7758242-7820592 GCA_012654045.1 Ptyas mucosa | reverse complement strand
ATGCTATGCTATGCTATGCTATGCTATGCTATGCTATGCTATGCTATGCTATGCTATGCTATGCTATGCTTTTGTGTGCCCTACAATGCTCTTGACTTTCCCCATTTGAGCTAGCTGATATCGCCCCCAGCTTGCTCACAAGGGAGCACACAGCACCTAGATAATGCCTCACTTCTTTTCTTGCAGGCACAAGAAGAATAACAAGCTAAATTTGGGCATGGTGTTAGGGCATCCTGAAATGCTTTCAATCAGGATGGGAGGGACAATCCCAGATCTAAGAAGCAGGACAAGCTGAAAGCTTTCAACAATGGGGAACTGGAGGAAATGAAGCTAACTGATTGTCTCTTCACTTCCTCAGCAGTAGCAGCTGAGTCAATCAACTTCCTGAAGTAATTCAGCTCAGTATTAAAATAACTTCCAGAAAACCCATGGTATTTGGGGACTTGCAAGAGTAGATCTACCTTAGATTAAATCTCCCCCATTTGAATATGGAAGAGGCCTAAGTTATATGTAGATATGTATTCTTTCTAGCAAACCATGGAAAACAGGTTCCTTTTTATAAACAGCTGTTTCGTAACCTGTTTATCACAAACATTGTTTTCCAAAATTTTCTGAGTCTAAAAATGGGAATGGATGTTTTCAAAGTATTGTAAGACAAGCACGGGTGAGCATTCCTTTTATATCTCATATGTGAGTGTCAACCTCTCCAGTTAGTCATGAGAACTTAGAGCAGGGGTGTCAAACTGGGGGCCTGCAGGCCGGATACGTCGCATGCAGACCACACCCATCCCAGCTCCGCAAAGGCAAAAAAATGTAACTATATGTCACGCAACATCACGTGACACAATCAAGTTCTACACCCATGACTTAGAGGATCAAAGACATCACCTTGCTTTAACATAATCACTGACAAATTAGGGCTACAATGCCCTCATCCATTTTCAACATTTTGGTAATTTAACCTCTTTTTTCTTCCAATAAACCAATGGTGGGGTGCCCCTGGTTCGCACCAGTTCTATAGAACCAGTAGTAAAACTGGCAGGAGGCTCCTCCCACTGACCCTGATGTCATCAAACACTTCTGCACGACCCCATTGTGAACCAGTAGTAAAGGTAAGTAGAACCCACCCCTGCAATAAAGCTGACTAGTGATACTGTGTGACACTAGCTTTCTTCACCGAGAGCTACTCTTAGGGGTTTGAAATGCTGCTTTATGAATAATTTGACATATAGATCAAGTTTAAAACTCCAGAAAGATGAAGTATTAAAACTGTAAAATATATATTTGAATGACTCCCAAATTGGAAAACTAGCAAGCCAAAACTTTATCTTTTCTTGTGACTGATAATTTTGTGCCACTAACTAGTTACCTAAATCCTGGATCCGTTTATTTGCTTGTTTGTTTTCTGGGGCTCTTATGGTGGTTTAAACCCTCTCCCCAATCTCCCCTTATTATTTCCATTTCCAGAAATGTAATCTGAAGTGCAAAAGATAAAGCAATAATGAACAATAACTAATAATGCAACATAAATTGAATGCAACACAATACATAATTAATTATAAGATTTACCATCAGTCCAACTTGTGCCTTCTCTCAACTTCAGAAACAGCTAAATCATATATCTGTTCCATCTCCCAAACCACTCTGGGAGAACAGAATAGTCTTCCAAAATACTAACAAGTTTGGAGTCATCCTTGTCTCTCTAAAATTTTGTTATTCCAGAAAAGGAATACCATAAGCAAACTAATACTTAATCTTTTAAAAACTTCATCCTTACATACAGTCATTCTGACATCTGACACAACAGGTAAGTCATGATTTTTACATCATGAGGCCATGACTCCTTGACACCATCCCTTCCCTACATTGCCTTCGATCCATGAGAGATAGGCCATTGCAGACCAGTTGGTGACTTATTGGGTGAAAAAATTGGAGGAGGGAGTACTAAGTATGCCTTTCAGAATTCCAAGAAGAAAGGCAGGATGTAAATCTGATGAATAAATAAAGGATATTATCAAACTCAATAAACAAAAAATGAAGTGATAATAAAATTCTAAGTAGGCAAAGAAGCCAAAATACTGCTGCATTTTAGTTTTAATTTTTTTTAAAAAAATTAATAGGACAATAGGAAAGTATATAAATGATGAAGCAAGTACAGGAAACCCTCAATTAATTATAGTAATTTGGCCTGAAATTTCCATCATTGATGTTGGTTGTAAAGTGCTATAAAACTAGTTTCTGAATAAGAGATCAGTAAGTGAGACAAAATGTTTACTCTCCTTTACCTTAAATCCTGGGCCACTGAAGTCTAGCTTACACGGAAGGAAGCTCTATTTGTAATATGTAAAAATGCATATAATTACCCCACCTGACATGATAAGAGCTACCAGTTTTGATAACATTTAATTGAGAAATTAAATGATTTCTGAAATATAGCTCAATTTTTATTTTTTTTTAAAGTGCTAAGTCAGTGCGTTGGAGCTTCAATTTCAGAGGTGGTGTGTCTCTGGATGCAAAATGTTATCCCAGGGAGCTTGTACTGTATTACGGTTTTCACAGGAACTGCCTTAATAATCTTTGCAATAATCCCATAGTATGTTTGTTTAGTACGGGTGGTTTGTTCTGCTTGCCAGGCTCAGCTTTTTCCTGGAGACAATAATATTGCACATGTTTTTCAGTAGCAACAAAGAAGAGGGTTTCTGTTTCCCCCCCCCCAACTTTTACATATGTTCAGTAACTAAGGCAGAAGGCTCCCTTTGTGATCATTACAAGATCTCAGCTTCTAGGCAGCATCCCTCAAACTGGTGCTCTCTGTTAGCCACCCTAGATAAATGTCCTGACATATCTGAAGGCTACCAGGCTAGCAGCAGCTGTCGTAGACTCTGGAAATCTTGTTATTAATGTTCTAGGCACAAAGAATATTTCTGAGAAACATTATCTGTTTATGCTGAATTATTTCTAGAACAGATGATGAAACATGATCCAGCCAGTCGCATGTCAGAAGGTGATCAGGTGCATCAGAAATTATATCTATTGATTTACTATATATGTACACTGAGAGCATATGCACCAAAGACAAATTCCTTGTGTTTCCAATCACACTTGGCCAACAAAGAATTCTATCTATCTATCTACTATATTTGTTAACTACTCCAAATGTACAGCTCTAGGCAGTGTATAACAAAGTAAGAAAATGCAGAAAAATAATGCAAAACTAAACACTCTGATACAATAAAGTTCTCCAACTTTATCAGTTTGTGGTGCCCTTAGCATCTCAGTAATTTGTTCATGGTGACCCCAGTGGTTCCCAAACTGTGCACTTCAGCACCTCGGGGCACCACAGCAAACTCACGAACAATTCTGTTTATTAAGTAGTAAAATATTCCAGGATCCCTCTGTGAATTTGCTATGGTGCCCTGGAGTTCCACTGTGCATAGTTTGGGAACTGTGGCTATAAGATAATATAAAACAATGACACATGTGCGAAGATGGGTACTCATAGCAACTGGAGCCAAAACCTTGCTAGAATATGAAGTTTTGATTATCTTACAAAGTATAACATTGTAGAGATGAAATTGCCCACAAAACTCATTTAGTGCTATAGGTAGTCCTCAATTTGCAATCACAATTGGGATCAGAACATCTGTTGCTAAGCAATGTGGTTGTTAAGTAAATGCTGGTTTTCCATTTGCCATGGATCTTAAGCAAATCATGCAGTTATTAAGTGAATCCAGATTCCCCCATTGATTGTGCTTGTTGGAAGCCTCCTGAGAAGGCCATAAATGGAGATCATGTGACCTAGGGATGCGGAAAATTTTGTAAATACATGCCGGCTTCCAAGCTCCTGAATTTTGACCATGAGGATGTAATGGTCTTGCTAGTGTGAGAATTGGCCATAGGTCATTTTGTTTCAGCACCATTATAACTTCAAACAGCCATTAAATAAATGGACATAAGTCAAGAAGCTACCTGTACAATGTACAAGACAAATAATCCATACAACCCTATTGTCAACCCTGAAGCTGACTTCGTCAAACAGTTTCATGATAAGTATCCCCAGAAACCTTAGGGCTTCCAGGGGGAGGATGAGGAGGTTAGACTAAATCTTGGGTAACCTCTCTGTAATTTCTTTTCTTTGCGGGAAGTCCTTCTCAATTAAGGGGGGCCTCCTGTCAACCCTGAAACTGATCTGTCGGAGGCCATTTTGAGGCTTCAGTGTTGCCACACTGGAGCTGCAGGATAGGGAGGGGGAATAGAGATAGCTGCGGTTTTGTAGCCAAAGCAAAATACTTTCTCCTGGGAACCAAGGACCACAGGTGGTCGAGGAGAGGAGGAGTGAAGTTACCAGGTAATCGGATGGCACCTTGACTGGACCATGTGATTGATTGTTTGGGGAAGGGAAAAAACTTATACTTTTAATTAGGTGAAAACCATGGGAACATTCAGAGCTGGTTTTCACCAGCCTGTGCCAATATCCAGTAAAACTATTCTTTGAGGAATCTACTTGCCTTGGAGTTCTGTTTGCTATGGGTGTCTTACGTGGAACCCTGACACCTATCCCAAAAGTGTCTGGAAACAAAGAACCCACAACTCCAACAGATAGACATTGCCACTGCTGTATATATCTTACAGTGAGAGCTTTTTTTTTTCCTTATCAAAAAAGAACTTCCAAAGGGTGCCAGGAGGTTTCTCGTTTTGTCCAAATGCTGTGAATCTTATAAAGAAGAGGAAGGATCAGTAAGCGCCTTCTAAATCTCTGAATCAGACATGCAAAGATATCATGCAAAGGACATTGCAAGATAGTGCTGGATGAAACCCAATGTACACATAGACATTTGAAATGCCTATAAGTGCTCTCAGCTTTGAGGAAAGGAATGAAAATGCAACTCTCTCTTCTGATAAATTAACAGGATTTTATTTTATTTTTCAGGCCCTTCTTTTTAAAAAAATGGTTCTGAATCGTCATCAATGCAGTTAAAAGAGTCTTTTAAAAATCAAAATGCCTACCTGAAATGAATTTTATTTCCAGAGCGCTAATGTTTGCTGTATTTTAGGCATTCTAAGTTATAATAATATGTTTTATACAAATTTGATCCACTTTTAAATGGCAAAGAATATGATGATTTTTCTTTCAGAACTTCTCCATAAGCATGGAATAACTAGGATATTTCTCCATTTTCAATTTAAATATCCATTTGTTCAGCTTCCTGCATTTACGGCCATAAGTAATACTCCTCTTTATCCACATTAAACAGTCTTGCCTCCTCTTGTTTAACTTAGCACTGAACTGAGCATGTAGTCAAATTTATCTCAGCAAAATGTACATGCATCAAATGTTACAGATCTTGACACAAAGATTTTTCTGATTCTACTAATTCTTGCAGGCTTTATAATTATCCTGTTCTACCTGGGGAGCTTCTGCATTTGAGTCATGGTAACACAGTGGATTTTGCTTTGAGACAGACTTAGTCAAAAACATTTTGCTGAAGTGAAGCAAATGCTTTCATCTCCAACTCAGAGGTGGGGAACTATGGTTCCTTTATGACTTATGGACTTCAATTCCCAGAATTCCTGAGCCAGCATGGCAGGTTCAGGAATTCTGAGAGTTGAAGTCCACAAGCCATAAAAGGGCCATAGTTCCCCACCCTTGCCCTAAGTCAATGCCATTGTAGTCACTTTGGCAGATCACGCAGAAAACTCCACAAGTCTTCCTTCCCTTCCCTGGCAGTAAAAATCCAATAACAATAAATTTAGAATCTAACAATTTGAAATTGAAATTTGGCCACCTGTTTTGGTTTGAATATGCTCATAAGACACACTGAAATGCAAACAAGACAATCACTTTTCAGCCTTAGGAAAGTGTTCTTAAACTTTGTGAAGCCGTGACATCATGAAATAATAAATAAAACTGTGTGCACTGCCCTTCCAATAAATCATGACATTAATACTAGTATCAATACTATTACTAAATCAATTTAAACTTTGTCCAATGATATGGATTTTTTGCACCGTACTCTACAAGCTCAAGAAACCAAATCCCATCATCCTCGAGCTGGAGTTGATGGACTGTGACTGGATGGTCTGCATATAAATTGGTGTTGCTGGATCCAACCTGGATTGGTCATGGGGACCAGAGGTTTAGTCTTCTGAGCTTTCAGACTTGTACTGGAGCCCATCTTCAGGGTACTTGTCTCTAGCAGAGCATGTGTGTTTCTAGTAGATGGGCTCCAGCAGGAGTCTGAAAACTTAGAAGACTAAACCCTTGATCCCTGTAACCAACCCAGATTGGATCCTGCAACATTATCCTATGTTGCATTTGCCTTGCTATGATTTGGTGTCTTGCAAAATCAGTTATACATGGGTGAATGCATCATGTAAACACAACCTCTTCCTCATAGGTGGCCAACACTACCTGGAAATGTGATAAATGAAACAATGGTCTGTTCAGTGTTGGGAAACACCCACATCTGTGTAACCAGAAATTACAAATCCCCATCCCACCTTCTTCTTCTTCCTCCTCCTCCTCTTCTCTTTTCCTACCAGTGTTATCATACTGATACTTTTGAAGATTCAGCAGACTTCTGAAGGATTTTTATTTAGGCCTCAAAGGCTGGATTCAGATAACAAGTTTAATCAATTTTCTGATTTCCACAACACTTTGAATAATGGGATAATGATTTTGCACATTATTTTGAGCACAATATGATAAATATTAACAAACTGACTAGGGTTAAAAGTAACAATGTTTTATGTATTGCGCAAGTTTGGCTACTATATCTTTGATTGCTGTGGTTATGCATATTGCTAAAGCCCAGCCAAAGTTTACTCTAGATAAACAAAACCTGGTTACATACTAATCCACTTTTCAAATAAGCTTGAGTTAAATATTGACTGGATGTGCAACTTAGATACTTTCTCCTCTAAAAGGTGTTACTTCCTAGATTAATGTTGGATTGATCCTTTCAAACTGCAAGCCCTAAGACTGTCATTATGAAGACTGGGTTAACATAACAAGCTATGCTGAAAAGTGGTTGGCTAACCTCAGGGCTTGTGTGAAACCAGGCACTGGGGTAAATTCAACAAATTATGCTTAGCATTCTAAGAGTAAACACAGCGATAATATGAAGGTATTCAGTGCATTGTTATTCTTAAGTCATGCATTGTTAATGCAATAATTTACCCAAAACAAACCTTTTTCTGGGGTTCAGGAAAAAGAAAGTCATGAGGTCAAGAAGCAGATTAGGCTCCGGCAATTCAGATAAATGATCTTGCTTCCATAAAAGGCCCATATAAGAGAGCTACGCTTTGTAACTATTGTTTTTGTTGCTATTATGGCTGTGCATGCCATGACAATGATTCAGATGAGGTTTAAAATTAGTGGGAGTGCAGATGCAGCACCTCTTTAAAGGAGCTACTTCTGCTTTCAAGCTTCTGTACAAGCCAGTATTAATAAGTAGCTATAAAGAGGTAACTCTTTTTAATGAGTTTGAGTTTGCTCAAGCCAAGAGTTGGCAGTGACATGATTGCTGACTGGAGAGAGTTTGCTCAGAAAGTTCATCTTTTTCCCCCATTTTGGCAGATATTGATGACAATAATGATAGACCAATCGCTTCATAATGCATACCAGAGATTTGTTCTTGCATATTTTCTTTGTTTACTTGTTTCCCTAAAAGTGTTGGCACAAAGCTAGGAGACTGTACAGTTCACATGCAAGAGACTTACATGTCACATATAGTTCACAGGTTGCCCAGTTCACTTTTAAGTTAATAGAAAACAAGTGAGAGGTTCCTCAGTGCTTAAATGGCTTAAAGGGACAGTGTTAGGAAATGAGTATTACCTACCTTGTTGGGTTGGCAATATATAAACCATCAATATAGCTTTAAGACTGCTGTATTGCATCATACTATGTCCTAATTGATTAGCTCTGTAGCCAGTCTCCTTAAGAGGGAGCTAGAAACATGATAGGATGCAAATCATTCACAAGGCCTGAATACAAAATGGTAAAATACACATTATGAGTGGTGGCCTGAAACTCAGCTGTATCTCTACTAGAATGTCCTGGATCCTTCTTGTCACCCTAGTTTCTGCAAAAAAAAAAGTTTATTTGGGATGGGAAAGACAGAGTTTATTTGGTACTGATTGAAGATTAAAGGAAAACTTTCTAGATTCTAACATATTAGATGTTAGGGTAACACAAGGCAAGGTACAACCTAATCTCATGATTAGAGGATACCTTCTGCCAGATCAGATTCTTCATCTATATAGGTCTCCTACTACTTTATTTTTTTATTTTTTTATTTTAGGAAATGTATATTGCCACCTATTCGCACATGACAACTCAAGGCCGCTTAGAGGAGTATAAAAACCTCATATATAAAACAATAAAACTAATAAAAGAGAATAATCACATAATAAAATAATATAATAATATAATAACCCCCCCACACCTCATGTGCAACAACACGTCACATGAGCCATTTAATGGGCTCCATCCCACTCTGGGTTCCCCAGACCCTCTGGCAGAACCAAGTCTTCAGCGCCTTCCGGAAGAGTGTTAGAGTAGGGGTCATTCTAATCTTTGGGGGAATGATATACCAGAGAGAGGGAGCCACCATGGAGAAGACCCTTTGTTTGGGTCCCACCAGCTGTATCTCCCTAGGGGATGGGACCTGCAACATTCCTTGCCTCCCCACTCTGGTGGGTCGGGTAAATGTGACTGGCAAAGAGACAGTCTCTGAGATAAACTGGTCTCAAGCCATGAGGGGCTTTAAAGGTGACAATCAGCACCTTGAATTGCACCTGGAAGCAAATCGGCAACCAATGCAGCTTCCTCAGGAAAGGTCATACATGTACATACAAAGGTCTGCACAAAACCATGTGGGCCACTACATTTTACACCAACCAGATCTTCCAGATTATTTTTAAGGGCAGTCCCATGTAGAGTTCATTGCAATAGTCAAGATGAAAAGTGACTATTTTCAAGATGAAAAGTGACTACAGGGCAAGAGTGACCATGAGTAGAGATTGTCAGTCCAGGAAAGGGTGTAACTGGCACACAACCCACTTACTATGCTCATAGTAATTACAACCTGATTACTATAAGCATGATCCAAGACTACTATAATATCACCTGAGACCTATCACCCAAGGTCTTAAGACTTCCAGAATTGTTTGCTACCTCTTCCAGCAGGGATATAATTACATGGGAATGACCTTGGGAGGTGAGGCAAAGAAGATGTTACCTAAGGAATGGTCAGATAAGAGAAGCATAGCCCACAACAGATGTGAGGCTCAGAAGGGACTCACTCTAGTTTCTTGGGGTCTAAAAGTGACAGATATCAAAGAGAGACTGGCCAAGATAAGGGGAGAGGTCAAGCAGGGAATTAGTCTGGAATCTCTAAGTGGTCATAAGAGGGCAAAGTCTGACTCCCTCTTGAATTCCATTGAACCTTATCTAGTCTGACCCAGGTGGAAATCACCAGTCTGAGAATATTCCTGTGTTATATAGGCTTGAGCAATAAAGTAGCTAGTTAATCTCTTCACGTGTGGATCTGATTGCTCATGAATTGTTGAGGCAGCAGTAGAATTATACTTTCAGGTGTGCATGTTTCTGTTTATGTAGCTTTACGATAAAGTAGCATTAGCTTATCTGGCCATGTTTTCTGTCTCGTCTCTCCGGTAAGACTGGCAATGGAAGAGCCAGGCTCCCTTTCAGAGCATACCAGTTACATGCACAAAATACCACATTTAATTCTATAGAAAGTTTTAAATATGTTTTTCTTCACTCAGACTTGGGCAAAGAAATCATGAGCAAAACACTTTCGGGGAAAGTATAGCCAGACCACTATATGGGTTTCATGTACAATGCTTATATCAAACATTTAATTTTTCTTGCCTGCTCCTCTTTCTCTCTCTTTCCCTTTTAAATAAATCTTATACATTATTAATTAACCCCTCATTCCTTTCATTTCATGTGCAGAACAGTAAGCAAAAAATAATGCTTTTTTCCCAGGCTTAACGAGCAATTTGCAATTAATTACTGAAGCTTATTAAGGGCAGCTTTAGCTTAAAATATTTTCTTCCTACCTTTCCTCTACAGTATTCACCAAAATTTGGCTTCCTGGGAGGAACTAATTTAATTTCATGGTTTGTGCATTACTTGCACACTTTTTAATCCACTACTCCCTGTTTCTTTTAAATATTGTCCCTGAAGAAAACCAAAACATTAACTTTCTATTCATCAAACAAATAAGATTTGGTTTTAGTTCTATCTGTGCATGAACATACGGACATAAAACTCTTCATTCTCTCCACTACATCCCAGTAACTCAATAAATTGCCGGGATTTTTTTTTCAAAAAAAGGAAACTTACAAGGAGATTTTGAAGGTGCCCTGATTCATCTACTGCAATTAACTGTATATAGACATTGACATATTGATTATATACGTATACAGGTAGTCCTCAGGTTATGACCACAATTAAATCCAAATTTTATGGTGCTAAGTGAAAAATTTGTTAAGTGAGTTTTGCCCCATTTTTTAATTTTTCTTGACACATTTGTTAAGTGAATCACTGCAATTGTTAAATTAGTAACCTGGTTGTTAAGTGAATCCAGCTTCCCCATTGACTTCGCTTGTCAGAAGGTCACAATGACCCTGGGACATTGCCACCATCATAAATATCAGGCACAAGCCTGAAAAATGGTCATAAGTCACTTTTTTCAGTGTTATTGTAACTTCGAATGGTCACTAAGTGAACTGTTGTAAGTTAAGGACTTCCTATACATATACATATACACATACACCTACACCTACATCATATATATATACACCTACACCTACATCATATATATATATACCTACATCTACATCATATACATATACATATACATATACATATACATATACATATACATATACATATACATATACGTGTGTGTGTGTGAGAGAGAGAGAGAGAGAAAGAGAGAGAGAGAGAGAGAGAGAGAGAAATTAGTTATTTAATTGATAAAATATTTGCTTACTGGTTTGTTATTTTATATTGTTCAGTACTTTCTTCTAAGTGACATGCCAAACTATATGAGGGAACCATTTGCATGCTTTACATACCGAGCTACAATTTGCTATTGTTTTGCAAATGTAGATTTATTTGATTGACTGGAGATTGAAGAAAATTTTTTCTAGACTGAACCATTTTAGATTTCAAGGTTATACATGGCAGGATACAACCAAATGTCATGAACAGAAGATGATGCCTTCCATCAGATCAGGTTATTTAACTCTGAATTGACTCGCCTGAGTGGCAGAAGTTTTTCAGAGTATATCCCAAATTGGTATGTCCAGCAATGAAAAGCAGTGTTGGCAGTGAGCAGCCATAATTAGCATCACCCAGAAGCATCCCATGGAGCACACAAAATGGCATTAAAATAGAGTAGAATTAAGTGCAGTAAGCCAAATTGATACTATTCCCCTCCCAAAGTAATGAAAATTAGTAGAAAGCATGGACAGACAAGACTCTTTGTTGTCAGATGCAGAAGAAATGACATCATTTGGGGCAGAACCAACAATACAACTCTTCCCTATTTCAATCAACTGGCAGCCTTTTTAAAACAGACAGGTTTACTTTACACGAAAACTGCTGAACATGTTTAATGCAAATCTGGTGATCTAGTTTCCATAAAAGTGGCCCTATTCTCCAAGCATTTAGTATCTGTGATCTGTGTCCCCAAAGGGAAAAAAAAGTCCAAAATTCAAGTTCAGTCTTGCCCAGTTTCTTGGTCCAACTTTAAGCACCTCATTGGTTATATATTGTATATTATATGTTATGTGTTATGTGTTATGGGGTGTGTGTTATGTGTTATGTGTTATATATTTTATGTTATATATTATCAAAAACGCATTATTACCACCCACTGTATTGCAACCTACCTTTTGAACTTCCACACTAGTGAGTCTTCTCCACTTCTTCCAACTTTAAATACCATAGTTAAATACCATAGTAGCTATAAGTTCTGCAAGTTTACATTTTTGATTACTTTGTCTATTATGTGGTCTCCACCACCAGTTCTTGCTTGCAGTCAAGTGTCATTTCTTGCAGATATTCCAATGCATCATTGTTCCTATGTTTTCATGCTATTGATTGTAATCACTGTGCAATCTTCTTCTAACAGCTAACTATATGATCCGTTTCTTCATATTCTTTGCAAAGGAGAGATTTGCAAATATCTGTTGCTATCTTCTCACTTCTGGCCTTGTATGCTCTTAAAGCTCTGTTCTTAAGGCTTGGCATTGTGTAGCCAGAATTAGCTGCTCTGTCTCTTTTTTCAATGTTGCTACTCTTAGCCATTGCCATGTCTTTTTTGTTATCTGCTTTGCCAGCTAGTTTTTTCAATGTACTGACCATGTAATCGTTTGCCTCGCCATGTCTCTTTTCTTTTCTTCATTTAGTCTTTCTTGTGGGACAGTTTGGTCTCTCCAATACTCAATGAGCAATAGTACCTTCGGTGCTATTACTATTATGATTTGTCACATAGTCAACCAGATGTTTAAACTGGATTTGCCTTTTAATCCACCTATCAGAGTTTCACAAGGTATGCCCAAATAGTCAAGAAGGGAGGCACAACAGTGCAATTGAAGCTTCAACCCGCTGTTGTCGATTGCAGCTACCATCTTGACATTTGTTTTATCTCACCCTGCAGATGCCCTTGTACAAAGACAAGACTAATTAAGGAACTAGCAACAACTAAAAGATAAGACTAAGCCTTTTGACGGACTAAGGAGGAGACTAAAAGCCAATTTTACAGTGCTTCTTGGTATACATAAAGAGGCAAAGAAGGATAGAGCTAATTGAGCTAGTTGGGATGTCCACTTGCCCTACCGGAGCTGGATTGCAATAATTGTGAGATGGTAATTTAAGATTTTGAAGGTGCAATCACTTATCCACTTTTCACTTGCCTCCTTCCCAATGGCTTAGAACTAAAGCTTCCAAATTTCTTACCCACATCCGACACTTAAACTTGTAGGCTAACACATCAAATGGTACTCATGTTGTCATTTCCAATCTTTATCATCAATGAAATAAAATGCATACTTTCTGATCATACCCATTAACTAAAGAGAACAAATAATTATGTGCATATGGAGTTTATTTCTTTACAAACCAACCAATCAGTATACAATAATTTGAAGATGTTGCTTCTCTGTTCCATAGAGATCTACCATATTAAAAGCAGTGGGAGACAGTAATGGCCACCATACTAAAGCACACATTTTATGTTACTCAAACTTGATTTGAAATACATCACCTAAATCTAATCAGAAAAGTAAAAAGTATTCCAACAATACTTGGAGGGCAAAGTGGCACAGCATTTATCCTTAAAGAGGGAATTAAGCTAAATAAACTTTCAGGCAACTTCCAAGTCAGCAATTTTATCTCTATATTTTTTTGCCAATTCTAACAAAAAGCACAAAGTTCTGTTTTTAAAATTATATAACTTTTAAGCTGCTCAACCATTCTATTTTGTTTTTTGTTTAAATAAAGGTTCAGTTTCTTTATTTCTCTAATTTTAATCTGACTGCCAATTTTCTAGCTGCTGGGCCATGGCAGAAGAAAAGATTGATCAATGTTACCATCGTTTGCTGCCACACTCTTGTAATAAACAATAACATATGCAGAGAATAAGCTGCAGAAATTGTGTTGCGTGTTACAAATTTGATTCCCTAAGAATCGTTCTAGGGTTAATTTAAATACTATGCTCAAAAACTGTATAATCCAATGTATTTTATTTTTAATACTATGCTGTAGATGCATTCTGTTACCTGATAAAGACTCCAGATAAAATATATTTTCATTTTGCTTTTACAGTCTCCCGCTAAATTAAAGCATCAAATGTAATTAATTAAAATCCAGCTCATGGTTTTCAAGGCCTGGTCTGGTAGAAGCAGGTGACAATGATTTATCCTAATCTACTGACTCAATATCTGATCCATCTCTGGAGAGCAAACAAGGGATATTTGCTATGAAAAATATTTCAAAGGAGCAGCCTGACATCCTGTGTGCATGTACTGAGAGGAAGTTCCATTAACATAGGATGGGGCTGTTGAGTGTGCAGGTGTAGCTCAGATAGTTTTCATTGTAATTAGGACCTCAGCAGCAACATTATATCTGAAAATGCTTGCAGGCAAAAGGCCTCGCCTGGCTGTCTGTACACCCACCATTCTTCTCCAAACAAATGTGAACTATACACAAAAGGACACAGATACAAAATGCCTGTGTGCTTTCTTGCGACATGTGTACTTAGAAACCTGCTGTTCCATTCCTCTCCTCCCCCCTTCTTCAGTATTCTGTTTTAAACAGTAAAAGAGCAATATATCTCTGAACTGAGCAAAAGCTTCCCTGAATTTGGCGGGGCTTATTTCTGAATTATATTTATAGGAGTGCAGTGGAAAATATAGTTTTACATTTATTTACTTACTTACCGGTACTTACTTACTTACTTACTTACTTACTTACTTACTTACTTACCCACTCTCTGGAGTTTCAGCATTTCACCCTCCCCTAAGATATAGTATTTGTGAGAAACAGAATACATTATAATTCTGATGCTGATTTCAACATTCTAATGAAACTACCATATTCTGCAGATAATTCCAATGCTTATGGACAGCCTTGTGGTCAGCTCAGGGACAGCACATATCTTTTAAATGTAGGATTTGCCCTGGTTCAACCCTGCCATCTTCACAAGATTACACAGCAGATGATGGGGCAAGACGTGGATAAGACAATGAAGAAACTGGCATTGAGCATGCTATATGGACCAATATTCTGAACTTGCATAAAATAATTTTATTCCTTTTTAAAAAAAAAAATGAATTATTTTCTATTCTGGACATCAGTGAATGGGGCACTGAAAAATTACAAGTGCCCCTGATAGAACATATGCCTTCTATACTGCAACAAGGCATTGTGAAAGAGCCTTAGCTATCACAACTAGCTAAACTATTTAACTACTCTTTGTACAATGCCCAGAGTCACTGCTGTAAGGTGGGAAGCCACATAAACTATGTTTAAAATGGATAAATTGGCTATTTGTACTCTCTAGTTTTATCTGCAAAAGAGTAGGATAAGCTTTTACCACATCAAAAGGGGAAGAGGAGCTGTTATGGAACCAAAACTCAGAAGCCATCAGTTTTTGCAGAGGCATTAGAGCACTCTTTTAATATGTATTTTATTTATTAGGTTTCCATTCTGGTTTTCATTCAGCAGTTCAGGCAGCTCCTTTTTTTCTCCACAGCAATATTTCTGTGAGGTAAACTGGCCTTAAGGAGACCGACTCAAAATCACTCACAGGGTTTCCATGGCTGAGGGAAAATTAGAATCTGGGTCTTCCTGATCCCAATTTACCCAATGCACCACAGTGGTGCTCACAAAGTACAAGAATAAGAAAAAGATGTGACTGGATAAGAAGAAAACTGCAAGGAAAATAGTTGAAACCCAAAGCATTTCTAGTCTCCATTTCTGGTTATCCTATGGAAATGTTACTTGTAATAGGGAATGTTAGAGAAGTCCTCTGGTAGATCAACATCATTTCATGTCTTGTTTTCTGACATCCATCTCAGAACATCCTCCATGCAACTGTAAGTCACAACACTGAGTTAGTCTTATATTTGGACTATGGCTGTTAACATATCAGTTTTGGTATGCCTTAAAGGCCAATTGTGGAGCTAAAATGGCATAACCCCTTGATGGTGTCTTAAGGATGTTGGATGAATTGTGTGACAAATATTTTTTTTGTTTTTTTTGTAAAAAGTTTTTATTGGTTAAAAATATACAGTATTATAGTTTACAATATGTTGAATTTTCAATATCTTTGTAAAAAGATATTTCAATTATTATTCTCTTTTTTAAGTTCTCACACAACAGACATTATTATGTTAAATCAAAACAAATAACCAGGTTATATAAAAGTTATATAAACAGAAAAAAGCAAATAGCCAAAGTGTTATACAAAATACAGTAAAAAGAGAGAGAGAAAAAAAAAGATGTCAAGTAAAAGACATTAAATAATGAATTCCCCTCCTTTCTTCATTTCCTGGTTCTAGCTCTTAAAACCATGGTCTGGCCTCCCCCCTCCCCCGGGGCCGCCACAGCTCCGTCCGCCCCCGCTCCTTGATCATCTAATACTTCCCCCTCTTCGGCTCCTGTATCTTCTCCATCTAGGAAGGATTTATGTTGGTCAAAAAAAGCCTTAGCTTCCGCTACGTTATTAATTTTCTTCTTACTATCCTCCCAAAAAATCATCAAACCCTCCGGAATCAACCACCTAAAACCTACTCCCTTAAGGTACAGCTTGTTTGATAAAAAATAATATTTTCTCCTTGATTCTCGTACCTGTCTGGGAATCTGCTTCAGGATGGTGACCTCCTTGCCCCTGTACACCAGCGCCCCCAGTCTTTGTTTTCTCAATATCTCATCTCTCAGTTCCCTTCTTACAAATTTAATATGAACCTCTCTTGGTAAACTATGTAAAATTGCAAATTGTGAGTTTACTCTATACACCAAATCCACATCCCTTCCAATGGACTCCAAATCTCTTTCTAAAAATTCACCCAACATTTTAACCATCACTTCTCTCAAATTTTCTTGGTCAAATTGTTCCACGTTTTGAAACCTGAGAAAATAAGACATCTTATCCAATTGTAAAGTTAGCATTGCGTTTCCTCTCCCTTCTTCCACCCTCTGGAGTGCCCTTACCTCCCCCTCCAGACCCCCCATCTTCTTCTTATTTTGCTCTGCCAGCTGTTGAACATCATTTAAATCTTTTTTCATAAGTGTCATTTCAGATTTAATTTCAGATAATCCTTTTTGCAAATCATCCAACTTGTCCAACTTCTGATCCAATTTCGCCAGTCTTTCCAAAACTTTTTCCATGTCAGCTGCTGCTGATTTATGACCCTTAGCCATCTTACAGTAATAGAAGATGAGAAATCAAAAGACAAACCTCCAGAGAAGAAAGAGGGATTGACAGTCAGTGTAATTTTTCAAATATCCACCAGTGGGCGCTCACAGAAGCAACGAGTCCGGAGTATAGAGTAGGTCAAACAGGAAGCCTTAGAGGAGAATGTTGTCTTCAATCATAAATAAAGAAGCAGGAAGTCGGACCGCCGCCATAGCTCACCACCGTGAAGAGAGGCCACCAGACCTCTCCAACAAATTCTGATAAAGCCATCCTCAGAAGAAAAGTCATCAAAGTAAGGGGTTTCCTTCCATTTCTTTCCCCCTACTTGTCAGCCACGGCACCTTTCCAGCTACAAGGGGGGGGAACTCCAACCCCCCCCTCTCACCTCCAGGATGCCTGCTCAAGGCACCGGTGAATCAGCTCGGTCCGCTGTGCTTTGTAAATAAACGCCAGTCCCCTCAGGCGCTGTGGCGCCTCCGCGGCCTCAGAACAGGCCGCCGATCACCTCCCACCCCCTCTGGAACCTCGGGCGCACCAGCATCGGCCTCCCGGCCCCTGGATGTGAGGCAGGGGACCCCTGGCGAGCCGCCCTCAAACGGCAAACGGCCCAAAAAATGGGGCGTTTGGCCCAAAGGGCCTCCAGATGGGGGGGATCAGACACTGGGGCCAGAGCTAGCCCGATCAGTGTCCGTTGCCCGCGGGACCGGAAACGGAAGTCCGAATTGTGTGACAAATATTGATTCTGGTTACTTGAAATGCAGATAATGAAATACACCTCCCAGAAGATTCCAGTAGCTGAGCATGATGAATCAGAGTTGGCAGAATCTTACTTACTAGTCATTGGTGAAGATGAGGAAACATCCAAAATGGAGAGACCACCAGTCCAGTCCCATCCATTTTGGCTTCTATTCCACCCACCAAAGGATTCAGCCCTGCAAATGCCATGCAGCAAGCAGATTGGGAAATGCTGGGAGTTGAAGTCCACACACCTAAAGGTTGCCAAATCTGAAAAATACTTATGCAGAATGAATATGATCCTTAACAAAACCAAGTATGTTTTTTATATGTGGCCTTCCTGTTTTATTTTTAAACAGCTTGTTTGTTTACTTCTGTATTGGTCTTTGACCAAAATAAACTAGAAAAATGGAAGTCAATGCTTAGAGCCTTAGTCAATTAAAACAATTTTTGCCTTGTTAAAAAAGACTAAAATCCAAATATATTTCACTTAACAATGACACCTGTTTGGTAGAATAATTCTCTGTGTTCCGAAAAAGAGAAGAGCAGGGAAAGAAAGAAACACTGAAAACATGATCTGAAATTGAAAATGATAATCCTCAGAAATTGTCAATGATCCTTGTTTTCTTTTCAGCTGATCCTCACAATCATATATTCACTTACTTTTAAACACATCCTACAGATCAGTGCAGAAACTTCTGATCTATACATGTTATTATTACAAGTTCAGAGCCATCTCCTCAACCTGGTCGTATCAACTCCAACATTCTTTTCAAAGCTGGATTTTTCAGCTAATAGATTCTCAAATATAATTTCTACCACCCTTAATTAAAAAATATGGTTTGGGGTTTTTTTTTTCAAAAGGAACTGGTTTAAAAAAAAAATCAAACCTGTGTGTTTGAACTCCAAGAACACATGTAAAGGGAATATTAGACATGAAACGACCAATTTTGAAATATTGTGCAGCTGTAGGCATTGCCTCAAAATCTGTTATAATATGAGTCTCCTCTGCCTTTTCCCTCTCACCAAGGTATAAGATGTAATGTCAAGGTGGTAATTAGGAAAGAGTAACTGGTACTATGTGCCAGTTTACATGCTCTTCAGGCAGCGTCAAGCCTCTCTTATAATTTAAAAAGAAGGCACTTTAAATTAAACAATTTTGTTAGAAAATTCAATGCTGGCATTTCCCTTCCCTTTCTGAAGCTGCTCTTCCAAGAGACAGAGAAACGGCACATTCTTTCAAAAAAAAAAAACCAAACAAATAAGGTTAGCTACCCTTTTGCCACTCACAATTCAACATTCACACTAAATTAATTTTTCCAAAAGTAATTCAAATAAAAGCTTTGCTGCCACTACCCTTTCCAGAACCAGAAGATTGAATAAGGCATCTGAATAAAATTGTGTATTACAGCCTTCTTTAATATTTAAGCATGACATTCATTGATTTGTTTCTTGTTTTCTGCAAACCTTGACAACATGATAAAATAAATCATAAGAAGAAAATATAGTGGTAACATCTTTTATGGACTTCACATAGTCATCAATCTCAAGCTGTGAGTGAATTATCAGTGCAGCAAAAGATCTATGTTTTAAGAGCTCCAATAGCATACTAGCTAGAGGTTTTTCACAAGGAAACTCTAGGCGAGTGACTGATAAGCATCATTATTGTTTTCTGAGAGTCTAGTTTATAGTGTGTTGTGGAGGTGTTGGCATATATGTTTCAGAAGGAAAGGTTTGATCAATTCTAAGTAGACATCTACTAACATATAAAAAATATAACAAGGGCTCCTGCTGAGCCGTATTAAAGTACCTATCACACCATGTCAGTGTGACGGCCCCCATGTTGTGTTTCTGATTATATTTAATATAGAATTAACCTGCTGTAATGTAGCATATTGTGCATGCAGTATGGATCAAAAACATTTATTTAGCCCCCCAAAAAAGTCCAAATCCTACATTTATATTTTAAGCAAGGTTTATTTATTTTCCATTTCTAAAACTACATGTTACAATGGGTGGGGGGAAAAGGCTGGATCTTTGGGGACAAAAAGAAGGAGATCATAAAATGTACTGCTTTGTTTGTTACTATACATTTGCGAACCAGTAGGATACAGAAAATGCAAGCAATCATAAACCACTATGTTGCTTGTCAAGACCTAATGTGGCTCAGACAAAGCCGGGAACTGCAAAGAACAATATTTTGGATTCTGGGGGAAAAAAAAAAAGATTGAAAGGTAAAAGAATTATAAAACCTAACTGTATAACTGAGTAGTTTTATTAACAAATATATTTTTAGAAGTTGTCATTCCGTTATAAAGATACGTAATGGAAATATTGTACATCAAGAATGTGCACTTCCAAGAAACGTTCTTAAACGAGAACTTCAGAGGTCTGCCTTAACCTTTTCCTCTTCCTAAGAAACTTCTGTTCATCACTATGATTGTGGTTGCATGTCACGTTTTAGGAAATGAGGAAGAAAACACTCAGGTATTTACAAAATGTAATATCCTTGTAATGTCTGGAAGTTATTAGGAGAGAAGATGTAAGAAATAATTGCAGAATGTACCTAGGATTAAACCAAATAAAATGATAGAATTTAAGTTAGTCAAAACTAACCTGTCATGTTTATTTCAGACAAAGAGTGACTGTCTTCCTCTGTTTTTTCCAGCTGACTGATATATAGTAGATACATAATATGTGCATAAACATCTTTAAACAGGTGAAGCAATACTTCTAGCATCCCTGACAACTAATATATAACTGATGTGTTAAAGATGGATATACAAATTATACGTACATCTGATGTTCATAGTCATCACTGCTGCAGAAAAATATGACTAAAATATCTCCTATAAATGTCATCTTTGAAATTATCCTGATTCAAAAAGGGCTGTATTTAAAGAAAACCCTATATTTTTAAAAGCCAAAGATAGGCTAAAGCAAAAAGTCTTTTGCTCTCTGGAAAGGGCCATTTCTGAAAGCATCTCTTTCAACAGTCTTGCAAATGCTTTATATCTGGTGAGTGGGCTAATGAAAGCTTTAGGTTTAGAAAACCCTAGCACAGGGATTGCAAGAGTAAATATTAAGATGTTTTCTGACAAGCTGAATATATATATGGTTTCCCACAAAATCCCACAGTGCTTTGCACTCCATAAATATCACTCCTCTTCCCTCACAACTTTTACTATATGAAATATGTTACCCTGGTCCACTAAAACATAGCCATATTTTCACTGGACTTGAATTTCAGGCACACATATATTTACATAGGTTTGAGCACAATTCATCATGCTCATAATTAATCCAAGTCAATTGAAGGAACTGGAGGTATTTCCTTTGCTTGCAGGATGTTGCATTAATATTTCAGTGGAATTCATCAACAGAATCTTTTTCAGGTTCAGAGATCCAATTTCTCTGGATCTGATGCGTTAATATATTACAATAAAATAATAACATTTTGTTCTCACCTTTCTATTGAAACCAGGTATTCTTATTTGAGCTAGGCAAACAGAGTAGATTCCTCAGCAGATATAGAAGTCTGGCTTCCATCAGAAATAATGTACATTAGCTCACCAAAGCGATTCTGTTATTTGTCAAGTGCTTAACAACATTTCAGAAAGTTCAGTTCTTCATAAGCATGTGAACTTTCTTATGCTTATGCTCCCCGTTGCTGAGTTGATGCTCAGCCCACATAAAACAACATGCAATTTGGTGCCCCTTCGCTGATCTGTAGCCCACTTCCACTGCCTTTGTTTCAAGTCACTGCAGTCACTCAAAATCCTTCCAAGTTAATGGATGACAAAGCCTAACAAATGTTATGTACCTTGAGGCTGCCCTTGGCTAGAGTTGGAACAAAGGGGCAAATGGTACTTTAACATCAATACAGCTAAGGACAAGTTGAGCCTATCTCAATCATGGACTGGGTTTGGGAGAAGGAAACCTGATGGGGACACAGGAGGAAGACTATGTTGTCAGGGCATGTTTGAGCCTTAGTAAAGTCCTTAGAGAGCAAAAGAAAACCTTGGGGCTTTTTCCTTCTTTCTTTTCTTTTTTCTTTTTTGGGAGAAGGGGTCAACCTATGGTTAGAGCTATTGTTTGTTATGCTCCAGCTTTCATTTCTTTTTTAAAAATATCATTCAACAATCTCAGGTAATTACACACACAACAAAAACTGATTTGATCCATTTATATTGTGTGTGTCCCTTCAAGTCAATGTTGACTCCTGGTGACCACTTAGAGACATAGAGGAGCCTGAGTGGTGTAGCAGGCTAATGCCTCCTATTAAGGCAGCATTTAACATCCAGCTGCCTGCAATTACTGTGAGTTCTAATCTCACCAGGCTCAAGGTTGACTCAGCCTTCCATCCTTTCTAAGGTGGGTAAAATGAGGACCCAGATTGTGGGGGCAATAAGCTGACTTTGTATAAATATACAAAAGTATGAAGGCTATTGCTTAACACATGGTAAGCCGCCCTGAGTCTCCGGAGAAGGGCGGCATATAAATATAAATAAAAATAAAAAATAAAAAAAATATCTCTGAAGTTTTCTTGACATGTTTTCTGGATCCAAAACTTGTCTCAGAGTGCAGAAAATATCACCCCAGACAGTCTATGTCATTTCCACACTAGTGACTTAAACTGTCATCTAGAGTCATCCAAACTGTAATGCCAAAATAGCAGCAATGATCCAGGCTTCTTATCACTGCAGTGACCACCAGCTGATGCTCTGAAGATGCTATAATTCATTAGTGGGACCTCCTGTTTATGATGCACTGTGAGTACAGGCCTCTCACCTCTCCTCCTGATAAAAGTGTTTTCAAATTTCTGCAGTATCTCACAGTGTGAGTAAAGACTTTGTTAATTAGGTAAATAAAACTTTTCATCACACAATATTTGTCTTCAATTGAGCTGTTGGAAGGCAGCTAGCTCCAAACATTTGACAGCTGGCTTAATTCTTCCTGTGACAGCATCTGGTGACCCAAGCAAGATGGCAGAAGAAGATTCTTTTACTACTTTAAAAAAGATTCTGTCTCAAGTCTTGAAGTTTGTTCAACAGGATCTATCAGATCTTAAATTGGATTTAAAATTGATGCAAGAAAAAATTCTGGCTTGCCCAGAAGATGCCCAAGGACTATAACTCAAGCCAGTCATAACATTTTGGATAAATGTTGGATGGATGGATGGATGTTTTTAATTAAATGTGCATCTGGATAAGCACTTGAGATCAGAATACAATAAGCTTCTTTGAAACTGATAGTGGTTGGATGGGTAGATTTCAATCTTCTGGGATTTTCTGAGGACCAGTCTATTTTGAAGGTAATATAGTGGACATGGGTAATCCACAGAGGAAACAATGGTGGACGAGGATGACAAGTGTGATGACATCATGTAATGCCACAACTTATGAAACTGAGTTAGACATTGTGACACAAACACATCGTGGTTGCATTTGTATGACATACTCATGTTCAAATCATTTGGATGTCATCACAGTACCTGCTCAGTCTTATAAATTCAGTAGGTGCTTCACTGCTGGCCTAGAGAATTCAAGTTACCAACTGATTGTGCCATGATGCTTGATGTATTCTACTGACCCTACATTCTTTGTTTAGGGAAAGCAGTCATTCGTTCATCCAAACAGATATGATGGTACAATGAATTATTTCCTTTGTTATTTTTTTAAAGCCTTGAAGTACTATTTGCACCAGATATTCTTTTGAACTATCCTGATGTCAGCTGAGGGTTATCACTCACTATGATTTAGTACCCGAATTGTGTCAGGAATTCTGGAATATGCAAAGTCACTGGAAATAATGCCTGTTTATGTGAACAAAAGACACTGCTTTGCCTATACAAAGAATGTAAAGCCTTGTACCAGAGATTTAATTCCTATAGTTTATTTATTATTTCGGTAAACAAATTTGTATGACCACCCAACTCACAGCCAGTAACTCTAGACATTATAAAACAATAAAAGCCACAATTTAAAATCTCCCAAACCCCCACAGGGGTTGGATTCCATGTTATCCATGTTAACACTGTGATTCTATCAAACATCCCCAAAAGTATTGCAATTGATCAGCAGTGCAACATTTTTCATCAAGGAATTACATGATTGTCAAATAGCAATAGCACTTAGACTTATATACTGCTTTACAGTGCTTTACAGCACTCTCTAAGCAATTTTCAGAGTCAGCATATTGCCCCCAACAATTTGGGTCCTCATTTTACCCACCTCAGAAAGATGGAAGACAGAGTCAACCATGAGCCTGGTGAGATTTGAACTGCAAAATTGCAGGTGGCCGGCAGGCAGCAGAAGTAGCCTGCAGAACTGCACTCTAACCACTGTGCCACCATGGTTAGAGCACAAATGATATGTCCAATTGCAAAACTTCCATTTATGAGAAGATTAGTAGAGGTGAGAATGCTTTTTGGCCTTTTGTCTAAGAATCCTAGACATTCTTTACCTTATAGCAAACTTTTCTCTTTGTATCTGGATAAGGGAGTTCAATTTAAAACAAAGCTACATTTTTTTAAAAAAGAAAAAAACTGAAAGTCATTTAGAGCACATACTGAGCCCAGAGACATTCTTGTAAATGAAGGTGATGTTAGAAGATGGCCCCCATTTTTTCAGCAAGCTAGTTTTGAATTTTTATAAAAATTAGAATATAATTCATAAAGATAGAGAGGACAGGAAGCCATGCTAATAGCAGAGGAAATTTCATGGTCTCACTAATACCTAGTGGCTCTGTGGTGTCAGGTCCTTTCCTAAGATATCTCCAATAAGTTGAGTAATACCACTTCTGGTTTAAAACCCAAGTAGCACAATATGTGATTACGATTTGTCATACTGTTATAAGGCAATCAGTGTTCTCATCTGGACAGGTTTTCCCTCACCATGTTTGTAATAAATAAATGCATACGTGCATCTTAAAATCATATCAGTAAGCATCAAAGTCTTTTTTTATAACCAGTTTTAAAAATCACTTACTGCAATGTATCTATGACATTTCGGTAACTTAATTAACCAGGGACAAGCTTCCGATTCATTTTAGTCGTGTATATATTAATCCTAAAAACTAATAGAAAACAGCTAGTAAATTGTCTCCTGCATACATTGGACACAGCAACAATTACTCTGGCAGGGAAGATATAATAAAAGGGGAAATTTTAATAGTATCCTTATTCCATTTATTCTCATGGGCATCTGTTTCAAGGTACTGTAGAAATTAACAATTATTTCTTTCCATTGTTTTTGATGATCTTTTTCTATTATGAGCCTATCTGTCTTAAAATAAAAAATATATATAATTTAAATTTTCATTTTTTTATTCAATTTGATGGTATCTTGAGATTTACTTTCTGGTTATAGGCAGGTCCTGGATACTGGAGGGGAGGGAAAGCTGCAACTTTAGGTTTTTGTTGTTGTTTTGTTGCTATTGAGAGCTAGTTAAGGCTATGTCAATCATCAATGTAATTGTGATACCTTGACTTAAGTGGAAGGGGTTTTTTTTCCATACTAAAATAATTTGCTCTTCTGTGGTTTATTTTATTGACAAATATGTCTTTCTCATAGTTTATGAATGTCTGTCATATGATAGGTCCAAATACTTGTGATTGTTCCACCATCTAAAGCAATTAACTGGTTTCATACATGAAATTGTCTAAGGATTTCCCCTGCCTGCTTGGGAAATCTAACAAAGGGAACTATTCTCCAATTTAGTGACATGCTCATATGTTGCAGGAAAAAAATAGGGCATCAATAAAAGCCTTTGCTGGAAGAGTGGGATCTGATTATAAGGGCTGGGAGCAGGAGACCAAGGTCTCGATTAAAATACATGGTGCACCATCATTTGCAGAATGAATACATGTAATCATTTTGATGGGGCAAGAAATAAGATGCAGGCAGGTGTCTTTGTATTTCCAAATTTCTCCGTAAGTCAATCTGCTTGGACAATTTGAAATTCTGAATATAATTTATCTTACATAGCAGACCTCTCTGTTTCTTTTCCCATAAGTCAGCATGACAAGTTTGCTATACTGATGCTAGTAGAGTAGCTTCTGATCTAGTGTACTGTTGTCATTACTCAGGAAAGAAAATTAGAATTTTCTCATACATTCTCAAGAATACATTCTCATTTTTTTTTCCTGAAGGAAGTCTAATAAAGACATTCTGTACAGAAGCAAGTAGCAAAATGGGGAAGAGTGTATAGAATTGCATTTTACACTGAAATGCTGCTTATCTAGGAATCAGCTCTCTGGACTTAATGGGTCTTACTTTTAAGTAAGCATGTTGGGATTTACACTGCAACACTTTGTTGTTATGGTCCATCAACACTTAACTGTTATGGTCCATCAAGCCAGCCCCGACTCATGGTGACTACAGAAACAAATCTGCACCGTATTTCTGGCAATAATTTTCAAAGTTTTGAAATAGAGAATATTTGTAGCTCATGTTGCAGATTTTATCAGTGGTTTCTTCTCTGAGCTTGCTTTTTTGAATTAATGAATACCAACTAGCAGTCAAAAGGCATGACCAGAAATCCCTGATCTCAAATCACGTTGACAATGAACAACATCATTTCAACTGGGACGAAGCTGAAGTCATCAGTCATGCCAAAACCCATCATCCATGTGAATTCATTGAAGCCTGGCACTCTACAAATGGATCCATCAACAAACACATTGACTTACAGCCAGCATATGAACCTATAAGAAACTGGATCCAAATAACCAATCAGCAGAACCGAGAACCTCCTCACCGGTTGATTTTTGCATCATGAATCATGTAATCAACTGACCACAACATCACACAGGATCTATATAAATGGAAAAAGAACCAAAGAAGACACTTCAACCAAAGTTCCACTGAAGATATTACTTTTTGTTTGATAACAAAAAAGATTTTGTTTGATAACAAAATGTCCAGGAGCAAAAAGGCAAACTCAAAGAACAAACCACTGCCAAAATTTTTGAAGGATTAGTTAGTACAGTGATGGCTAACCTTTTTGCCATCGTGTGCCAGGAAGGGGGGATTGCACGTGTGTGTGCCCACACCCATAATTCTATATGCCCCGCCCCCGTGCATTCGACACCCCCTCCCCGCTCCGGGCATGTGATGGCCTGGGAGGCCCGTTTTTCTTTCTTACCTGACTCCAGGGCCTCTCTAGGAGTCTGGGGAGGGTGAAAACAGCCTTCCCCACCCACCTAGAGATCCTCTGGAGGCCAAAAATGGCCTGTTTAACAACTTCTGGTCCCACCTTCGGCCTCCGGAGGACCTTGGTGTGTGTGTGGGAAAGGCCATTTTTGCCCTCCCCAGACTCCTAGAGAGGTCCTGGAGCCAGGTGAGAAAGAAAATGGGCCTTCCCCACAGCCCCAGGCCCTCTGGAGGCAGGAAACAGCCTGTTTTTCTACTTCTGATGGGCCCAGAAGACCCGAAAATCAGCTGGCCGGCACACACATGCACACTGGAGCTGAGCTCGCGTGCCCACTGATATGGCTATGCGTGCCACCTTTAACCACTATACTCAACAGACTCTGCCACTGTAATGCTTTAATTAATACTATTGTTTTTACTTGGGGTTTAGGATTGCAAATTCCACCAATGCTGGATAAATCCTAGAAGATGGTATCCCACTTATGTTGTTCTTTGGTATGCTTGTGTCTTATAGATTCTTGTATATTTCAGGAGCATAAAGAAAAAGATTGAAGGCCATGAAATCTTGTAAAATAATCCTCAAATAGAGATAATAAATTCTACAAAGCCACCATAAAGTGATCCAAGTCAAGTGCTTCATGTTCAGTAACAATGAAAACCACTAAGAGCTCAAAGAGAATTAAGTCATATTCCCCTTAATTTTTTCCCTGAATTGAAATACATGGAATTATATCTAGGGATGTAATGAGCTACAAATATGGAATATTTATTTAGATATATAGAAGCACTTATGACGATGTTTGCATACAATAAATATTTCTTCTCACTTATGTTGTTAAGTATAATAAAGCCTAACTATGGAGGAAGAGAGAAAGTAAAGTCATAATGATATCTTCTCACACTACAGTGTTGAAACTTTTATGGAGCTACTAAATCATAATCTGGGTACATTGTGGACAGAATAAATTAGAATACTGCTCTATCACAAAACTTTCTATAACCACAAAGAAATGTGCATTTCGGTAGATCTTCATCTGCATTTGCTCTGTCAAATAATAATAAGATGTAAAACAGCGGTATAAAGAAGTTCATTTACAAAACATTTGGAGGATAAATGTAAGTCTAATGATTTCTTCCCAGCCATCTGCCATGCTTATTGAATTATCAGTCTCTTTCCCCGTTTCTATTCTTTTCCTTAAAATTACTGTTCATTAATATTGTTACAGTTTTCTGTTGAATATAGTTAATCATTACATTTGAACTCTGGCTTGATTTGTTTCCTATGTTTCTCTTTCTTCTTGCATTTTTAGGTCAAGAATAAACACAGAACTCTTTAAAGCACTCATTTAATAGTTAATATTATATACGGAGTTCTAAATGGTACTATGATGTGTGTGTCATTTTTTTTTTACCAAAGAGGGTTCTGTATTAATATGATAAACGATAACATGGGAGTTAAAAGGATTTACTAAAACGCGATACATTTTATGGGAAGTCCCTGTGGAAAAAATAGTTTAATACATAATGGAATAGGTACAATTTACCTGAGACTGAAATATTCAGCCCCATTAGCAAGGTAAATCGAACTAGTTCATTGCATAGTATGGGTCGCTAAAAATTTATTCATCACTGCTAGAATATCTCCCAATGGCAAAAGAAATGTTTTGAATCATTCGCTTTTAGATAGATGGGACTCACTGTGTCCTGTACTACAGCAAATGCTATGGCAAGATGGGATGCCGTCTTTGATGTAGTCCATGCAAGAAATAAAACTAGTACTGGGAGTACTAAATCTAGCTTTATTGTAAGGTTACATCAATAGAATCTTGAAACTCTGAAAGTATTTTCCCTCCTTTTACTTTCTGGTAAACTAGGGAGGATCCCTTCTGAATCATTTCCCTCTCCCCTTCTCTTTTTTTCTGTGGGCTGAGATATCTTTTACACTGATGGTTGTGTATTCTTCCTCCTGTCTCCCAAGGTCATTCCCACATACCATTATAGCCTTATATTTTTTAATAAGTCCACCTCTCCTCCTTCAGGCAACAGTGGAGAAACAGGTGTATAACAGGAAGGATCCCTGTTGTAAGCACTGAGAGCAATTTTTTGATGGCAAAACCATTGAATAAATACCACTAAATTCATCTTATATTAAGAAGAATGGGAACGTCCTAAAGGCTTTCCTAAAATGGGCTTTGTGAAGGATACCAATAATATATTTTATCCTTCCTAAGAAATTGAACTACTCAGTGAGTTCCATACGTCTTGTGGCAGAAAAAATTTTTGGTGGCTATTATTGGAGAAACTGATAAGTGTATGGGGGAAAAGAGCTTGATATCATTAATACAGATTCTTCTGTTGGAGTATGTGTGTGTGTATTCATATATACATATATATTCATTCATTCCAGCTATTTTTTAAATCACTCTTACAATAGCCATATAAGTGTAATAAATAAATAAACAAGCAAGCAAGCTGTTTGGACAAAGGTTCCTACCATTCTTAGCATTTTTATATGCCCATCTTACATTCCAAAGAGGATTTCAACTATCAGAAGAATAAGTTAGTTTCAGTAGCGGTATGTCTTAATTGGCAAATAATTTTGTTTGTTCAGGACAGTCACAAAATCAAATTTTATTTTTTTTTCCACATAATCCTTTGCCCAGCAATTATTTTTTTAAAAATCAATTCTGTTCCATGAGGTTTTCCTGAATTTACAGTTGCATATTTACAGAATTTGCAGTTGTGGGTTGCAGCAGTAGATGGACAAGACAGAGAAAGCCTTTGAGAAACACTGCAAATGTATTCAGTATTTCTGAATTTATAGACAATACAATATAACCACCCAATGCCTTGCAAATAGAGTATGCAGGTGCATTTTCTTTGCATTGCGCATGGATCGACACCTAGCATCATTAACCACAAAATGTGTGTTGTGATCACATCATATGTGATGTGGGTGAACAATATTCACTAGCTAAAAAGGGAGCGTGATTTTCAAATGTTCTTAATCTGTCCCAGTCTTCGGTAAATATTGCCTCAGAGAAGTAGTTTGAAGATTTTATTATTAGAGATGTCTAATAGAGAGTGTGCGGGTTTATTTGGCTTTGAAACTGTGTAAAATAAAATCAAAGAGCACAGGTCCAAATGATTGAAATAATCATTGACTGCTCCCTTCTTAAGGGCATTTAATTATTTATTTTGAAGAATCTGATACCCAAGTGAATTAATGCGAAAGCATTTCTCTGTTTGTGCCAAATCAGTGCTTCTCAGTAGGAAGTTAGTCCATCTTCGCAAGCAAGCTTTCTTTCTCAGTAGGCAGTCCATTTCTGTAGAGTGCCATTAAGTTAATTTCAAAAAGAACCAGTAAAGGTATATGGAGCAGGCAGTAATAGCATGGAAAATATCCAAAATTACTAGACCCCAGCAACAGAACTTGGATGCCATTTTCATGCACTAATAATTTGTAGTTTACATATTGAAGGTAACTATAAATTGTCTACTTGCTTAGTTAAGGCATGCACATAATTAAAAAATATGTCATTAGCTCTTTGCCATTCAGTGTCTGAGAACAGAGCTTTTTCCTTCCCCTTTGGAGAAAAAAAAACACAGAATAAAACTATTTACGGATCATTATCAAAGACAATGCAGAGGGTCTGTGTCACTAAGACTGTGATTGAAAAACCAATTAAGAGGAGGCACTTGAATTTAAGCTGATTTAGTTCTGAATTCAATGGGATTAAATTGTCATTAGTCCAAGTATTTTCAGGCTTAACCAGGTTGTGGACCGGTCTGTTTACTTCATCGAGATCTGCATGCATAAATAGATAAAGTTCACCAGTAGATTTTTAATCTGGAAACATCCCAGTGAATTGCCATATTCCTAAGACTTCACATTTCTCTAAACAGAAAGAAAACCCTTCTAATTGAGACTAACACTCTCCTTAATAGGAAATTCCTAGGAGGCTCTATCATTTCATATTTAATACACATACATATCCCTGGGACCAGCAATAGAATATTGCACATTATTCTCCTGAGAGGATGGAGAACTTTAGGTAGACGTTTCCAAGTAGCAGTGTGTTCCATGCTTCCTCCCTAGACCGTCCTTTTCTAGCTAACACTCAATGTTTTACAACATTTCAGTCCCCACTGAGGTGCTTTTTTACAAAAAAAAACCCAGACAGGATCTCCCTTAGTTTTTAGTTAAAGGGTCTGGGATTTTTTTGTTTGTTTGTTTTTTATTTTTGTATTTATGCAACCCACAGGGTTCCTTGAACCCTGCTGACAGGAGTTCTTTTTTTCAGCAATCATGTTTGGATTTCAGTTGTTTTTCATTGCTATTACATTGAATGTGTTAATAAAGAAACTTGTAGCTCCAATTACAGTTCTGGACACATTGTATGGCCTTGCACCCATGGTCACATGACCACGGCGACGTCTTCGGAAAGGGCTGGCTCTTCAGCTTTGAAATGGAGATGAGCACTGCCCCCTAGAGTCAGGAACATATAAGCGAAGGGAACCTTTCCTTTACCTTTAAGTTCAGAAAATACACAGAAATCTACTATATTCCAGGAAACATTGGATTTAATAAAGTTTAACCTATTCATACATTGTACTATTTGCTAACATAGATTATTGATTTACAAAATTGAATATTTTATTTGAACCCAAGAATAAACAGAAACATTTGACAGTTAGTTAAAGTTTTCGTGAAACTTCTTTCATGGAATTTCCTGCTGTTTCATAGGATTCCAGAAGGAATTATATATTTTCATAGCTTTTGCATCCCCAACACTACTATTTAGTCTGTTTAGCATATATAAACAATTTATTCTGAAGTTGGAAAGCTTTTTAAAAGGCCATCACTATTTCATTGAGAAATTCCCCCTTTGGTATGCTGCTAAGGATATTATTTAACAGAAAAAGAAGAATTTGTATAAAATCTTGAACTTGATGAAAAGCATTTTCAATATTTCCAGTTGAGTTTCCTATTTCTGGATTTGCATGTCAAAGTTTGCTCTTTTAGAAGTAATGAAATAGACCACATCTATACACATATAATAAGGAGAATGATACCAGCAGTTGGTTTACTTTCAGGGTTAATTAAAATGTAGAAAATTATTACAATTTTTATTATTATAGTTTTACTGCCTGGAAAAGGAAGACTGTTTTGGAGTAGCCTGTTCCAGATACCAAGATGATCTGGTGACATGCAATAATATACAGCTGGAATCAACAAATGGAGTTGTACAATCTCAGCCAAAAAAAATATATCTTAGATCTCCTCTATAATATGGACACAGGGCTACAGTAGATGTTGTTTCAATGGAACATTAGCTAAATAAGAATCTGATTATCTCATTCATCTAAAACCATTCCTGGAAGTCACACAGAATTTGGGTTATGAGTTATATTGGGAAAATCTGAAGAGAAAATGGCTGGATACCAATAAGAAAAACAAACATTAACAGCAGCTTGAGATTCCTGATAAATCATTAGTGATTGATCATGAAGATCACAGTGAAACCTACAAGTCTTCAAAAGTCTATGGAGATTCTCAGTCATCCAGGTCATGGTTGTCCCAAAGGTGTTTTTTAAAAAAATCCAATTGGACTTTCTTGCTTTTTTTTCTTGAAGATGTTTCACTTTTCATCCCAGAAGCATCCTCACTTCTGACTGAATGCTGGAGAATGGAAGGATTTATATTCCATGCAGTCATCTAGTTGTTTGCACTTTGAAGGTGGGTCATTAGCTATCTGAGAGTTGTTGAGGCCCCTTGGGGATTTATCTGTACCCTCAGGGTCACCTGAGTCACAGTACAAATGGGTGTGGAACTTTATTGGAAATATGTGGTGTTATATCACTCCCCCTCTGTTGAGAGAAGGCTGTTCAATTTTAACGTAGATGGATTCTTTGCCCTCTTTTAAACCAGTGGTCCTCTCTGTCCAGAATGTGGACTTTTTGCTTTGTCTTTCAAATGCAGATGGACTGCTGAATCTTGTCATGATAGGTTTGTTTTCCTATGTTGTGTCATGCGTTTGTGACGTGGCTGTTTTGTTTCTCCAATGAACAAATCTGCACAAGTCTCACTGCTTTGAGACAAATCCATCAGGACAAGAGCTCAAAAGGTTGCCTCAAAAGTCTGGCAGGTCAGGCAGAAAAGGGAAAGGGATTCTTTTGTGAACTAAGAATGAGAAAGCTCTTATTCTCCAACAGTCAAATTGATTTCTATACTGGGCAACTAAAAGGAATCCTATGCTAGATCATTCAGTAGTCAAATGGCAAATATGGCCCAACAATCATTTTAGTAAACTATTTATTAATAAGACTGGGAGGAAAACTTCATGGATTGGACCTTACAATTAATTTAAATATCAAATTATTTAATGGAATGGGTTGCAGCAGATTTGATCATCTTTCACTGAAGCTTTATGTCTTTTTGTGGCTGTTCAGGCTGACAAATATGAGCCATAGGCAACAGTTTCAAAATAATTCTGGAAGACGAAGCATTTTTATTGTGCAATTTGTGCACATTTGAAGAAAGGACACAAGACATCACTGTTTACAGGTCAGATTTCCTTTTGATATCATTCTCTGCCATCAATCAAGTAATCAGAACAGAGCTGGAAGGGACTTCGGAGGTTTTCTAGTCCAACCCCCTGCTCAAGCAGGAAACCCTATACCTGTGATGGCGAACCTATAGCACGCGTGCCACACGTGGCACACAGAGCCATATCAGTGGGCACGCAAGCTCAGCTCCACCAGCTGATTTTCGGGCCTTCCATTTCCGGCCTCCGGAGGCCTCTGGAGGGATGGGGAAGGCCGTTTTCACCCTCCCCAGGGTCCTGGAAAGGCTCTAGAGCCTGGGGAGGGCAAAAAACGGGCCTACCAGGCCCACCATGCCATCGTGTGCCAAATACGGGGGGCACGGGGAGGCGCATATGGGTGTGGGCACACGCGCTTGTAACCACCCTGCACTCCCCCGACTTTTGGCACGTGATGGCAAAAAGGTTAGCCATCACTGCCCTATACTATTTCAAACAAGTGGCTGTCCAGTGTCTTCTTAAAAACCTCCAGTGATGAAGCACCCACAACTTCTGAAGGCAAGCTGTCCCACTGGTTAATTGGACTCACTGTTAGTTTCTTCTTAATTCCAGTTTGCTTCTCTCTTGATTAGTTTCCATTCGTTAGTTTCCATCCATCCTGTATCTTGTCTCATCTACACAGTTTTAACCAAAGGAGAAGGAGAAGGAGAAGGAGAAAAAGAAAAACATTTGGTGGAAATAGGGTAATATATGTGTTCCTGAGAATGTACAAACATGGGGGTAAAAGACGTAAAGATTAAGACCAGAAGCACTAATTCATATCCCTCCCATAGGGATGCCCCGTAGGCAGTGGAGGAAATGTAGTAAGTACAACTAAAATTGGATTTCATAATTGCCACTAATAAAGGGGAGAGCCTGTGCAGCAATTTACTGTGCTGTTGGCAAAATGAATTGCTCAAGGCATATTAGATAACACAAATACAGTAAGTAAATGATGATTAAAATAACTATATAGTAAGCACTGTATGTGCTACACAGCACAACTCTGTTCACAAACACTTTAGATATCTTCCCCAGTGGTTGCATGTTTGTTGTTTATTACTACATTAATTGCTACATTAATTTTTAAATTACTACATTAATTTTAAAAAAAAATCAATGAACATAGTCTCACCCTATAAAATGTTTTTGACTGTTATTTTAATCCCCACCCCCAAACTGCGTAGAAGGAAGCGTGACGTCATTCGGCAGCATTAAATAGCATTAAACAGACCATAACTAACATTAGTCGTATAAATTATACATAAGGTGGCATTTTTATGTACTCTGTGAATAATTGCTTCATGGGTTGTGCAATCTTTTCCAAAACAAGTTCCAAAGAAATAACATATTTGGTTATGTTTCACAGTTATATGTTAGTAACTGAATTAGCATACATTTACTAAGTTAACAGAGAACATTCTTCTTGTGAGATAATCATTTATTTTTATCAGAAGTTTAATGTTTCATGCCGCATCATTGCCAAAGTCAATATACATAGACTCAAGGGCTGTTTCCAGCTTTATTCTCTTTTTGTAGGATACTTACCTGGGAAAGAAGTCCTTTATTCATGTAGACAAACCAAGCCTTTGCATACTTATTTAGTCCTTCTACTATGTGGAAGAGACCTAACTGTAGTATTACACAAATTTACAAGGGCTAAGATTCCTACCCAGCTGTGGTGTTAATTTTAGAAAAGGAAGAATAAATGTGTGTCTTTCAGTTTAGCTGGCAAACAAGCTTAATTCTTAAATATCAGTTTTAATAAGCTGTAAAATATGCATGTGTATACATAAGCCCTGACTCATATTCCAATAAATAGAGCAATTGTTCTTTAGCAATTAGAAAGCTGCATAGCTTGTATTAATATCTAGATAACACTGTATAATGACCATATGATCTAGTGCAGCTTTTTCCAATCTGTTCCCTTCAGCTCTCTAGGAATAAAACTCCTGTGATTCCATGCCAGAGTAGACAATACTGGAGGGAATGAGGATGATAGACCTGGATTATTAAGGCAGCTCCCAAATTCACTGCCTTGCACTCTTTTTTTAAAAAAAGCAATTCATTCCAAATTTTTCCCTGTCATTCCTGAGAGAAAGAATACATAGAGTGCTCCACCAGGGGTCATCACAAGATATTTTACCCAACTTTCTTCAATCTTGTAGTCTTACTGTCTTGAAGGGTGTGGTGTGGTGTTTAGAAATAGTGAAGCTGTAGTGATTTGAAGAAGAAAGGATAATAAATAAATAAAATCACTGTTCCAGAGAAAATGAAGGATAAATTTAGAATAGTGGGAACAGATATCAATAAAGGAGAATATTTATAGATTAGGATTGAAATGCAGGGTCCTTGGTACTCTCTAAACTTGGTTGTTTTCTTGCAGATGTTTAAATACCCAAACTAGGTAACATCATCAGTGCTATGATCTATAGCGGGCTGTCAAACTTGCGGCCCGCAGCCCGGATGCATCATATGCTGGCCACACTCACCCCTGGTTTAGTGAAGGGGAGAAAAGTTGTGATATGTCACGTGACTACGCTGTGGCGACGCGAGTTTGACACCCTTGACTTATAGTCATGTCTCTGATTATTTGAAGGCACTGGGTTGGACAGTTGATGGAGTGTTTGCTTCCTCTTCTTGTTGTGAGGTGCCCAAGCTTTTTGGTTAATTCATTTGCAATGTTATATGTTGGAGCCGTGGTGGCACAGTAGTTAGAGTGCACTATTGCAGGCTGACTCCGCCCACTTTCAGGAGTTTGATCCTGACTGGTTCAAGGTTGATCCAGCCTTCTATCCTTCTGAGGTTGGTAAAATTGTTGGGGGCAATATCTTGGCCCTGTAAACTGCTTAGAGAGTGGTATAAAGCACTACGAAGCAGTATATAAGTCTAAGTGCTATTGCTCTGTAAGGATCCCTGGTAATGATACAATTATACAGAAGGGTATGTCAGGCTTGTGTATTTTGGGATATATATATATAGGAGTGTGAGAAGATAGGTCCACCCCTTCTCATCCGCCACTGTTCCTCTTTGATAATTTGACTGTCACTGAGAATTCTCTTGACCCGCCTTTCTAGTTTTTGTATTATATTAGTGCTCCCTGGGATGTAAATTTATTTGTTTTCTAATATTTCTTTTGCTTTTTGTATATATTGTGCTCTGTCCAAATATTGTATTCTTTCTAGCACTGATGATGTTAGCTAGTTTGGGTAATGAAACATCTACAAAAAGCAGCCAAGCTCAGAGAGCACCAAGGACCCCTTAGGGAATGGTCTTGAGGTACAGTTCTGTCCAGGACAGAACTGTAAACTGAGAAAGCATCTCCTACAATAGCCTCCCTATTTATCTCCACAGAGATAAAGAGAAGGAGGAGGAATTGTATTCAGATTCAAGATTCTATTACAGTAACCTTAAAGAAAAAGTACTATTAACCTGCATAACTTTAATTACCTAGTCAGGTCCTACTTGAAAGGCTTCTAGACAAAATAAGATTATAATCGGACATCAGGAATGAAATGCTTGCAGAAATACAAATGTAAGTTCTTCCTTGAGAAGATTGCTTCAGAAACATAGGAAAGTATATTTTTTGATCCTATGGGTTTTTTTCCCATCCTGATCACACTTCTTTAGAGAAGGAAGAAATTCACATATGCATGGAAACCTACATTTTAGGTGAATTACACATGCTGGTGCTTTTGTGTTGAATGGTCAGTCTCATGTTATCCCCTAATGGCATTTTGTGGGGGGGGGGGAGAATGGTAAATTGAATAATTCACTTTTTCAACATAGTGCCAGGTATATGAAACTCCACTATCTGCCTACTGAAGGTCAAATGAACTGAATGGAATAGATACAATCCCAATCTCCCTTTCTAGCAGTTTCACATTCAAATTGGAGCTTTGACACTTTCCTACTAACATTGTTAGGGTTATGGTTGTTTGATTGTGGCACTTGTGAAATAAAGACAAAAGAAATATAGAAGTAAATGTATGGTGTGTGTGTGTGTGTTGAACACATACAATAAAGCAGGACATGAACACCCCCCCCCCTTGCTTTCATTTCACTTAATCAGTGCCAAATGAGTTCTGGGGGAATATTTAGCAAGCTATCACAAATTGACTTGAAACTCCTTTTGCCAACTTATCTCAGCAAAACTGTACATCTTCTGAAAATTGCAGAAACCCTGTTATTATTTTCACAATGTATTCTGGAACATAAGAGAGTATCAGTGACATTTCCTTTAATTTATAGACCTATTTTTAACATCCTGTCCAGGAATTTTGCCCTTTACTAACAAATTGAATGCTCCAACATGGTTTCTTGCTTGCTCGCCCTTATGCCCATCTGTCAGGATGGCTTAGTGCCTGATGGCTAGGGGGTATGCCAGTTTCATTTGGTCATAAACTCTTATCTGAAATAGCCTTGGATGAACAACTGTGCTGTAGACCAACCCTGCAAAGAAACTGTCTATCATGCTGCAAGGTGGAAAGGAATGGAAAAGAAAAAGAGGGAAGAGAAATAGATGGATGTTGAAAATATACAGTATATGCTAAGATTACAAAGCATTTTTTTTCTTTTAAAATGTCTCAAAATATCAGCACGTTCTTTATAATTCTAATTCTATATTATATTAAGGCAGGTATGAAAGGTTAATATTCATGTACAAAATTGGGGTAAGTTTCCACTCCCTCCATATAAAAGCCCCTTTGCTGTACAGCAGGTAGATTTCTTTAATTTCTCATTCTTTTTTCTCCCATTTTTAGAACTTGTCTTCAGCTGGTCATTGTTCACCATTTTTGAATTATTCAATCAACTTCTATTTTCAAGATTTAAAAAAAGCATAGATTTTATAATACTAGTTTATGTAGTGGAGAATATATAAAAATAACCAAACAGACATATTTAAAGTGAAGCCAGATTTAATATGTTCACTCAGGAAAAATGATCTGAAAACAGATCTGTACTATTTTCGAGGTCAGTGAATGTCCATTCAAAATATTTACATCATAAAGCTGTATCTGTGCAAATGTATCTATATATTTGCATCTCTCTCTTTCTCTCTCTCTCTCTCTCTCTCTCTCTCTCTCTCTCTCCCTCCCTCCCTCCCTCTCCCTTTCTCTCTCCCTCTCTCCCCCTCCCTCCCGCCCCTCTCTCTCCCTCTCTTTCTCCCTCCCTCCTTCCCTCCCTCCCTTTCTCTCTTGGTGGTGGGGTAAATCACATATTACTGTTGTTTCATATATAACATGAGAATTGCTCTGGAAAACAAATGCTAATTTTGATTGGTTAGAAATATTTTCTGTTTATATGGAAACCAATCAAGCAAAGTGTTGCCACCCATTCCAATAACATTCCTCAAACTCTCTTCCTTGTTTAATTATAGTTCAGTATCTAATATTTGCTATTTCACATTCAGAGAAGTTTGCATCAATATTTCACTTAATGTACAGAGTACTAGAAAATATACAACCAATGGCAAGGAAAATGGAAAATAATTTGTCTCTTCTAATTAGAAGATTCTGTGAGATGGAGATATTCTTCCTCATCGAGAACATGTCTGACTTCTGTCAAGCAATCTTTTTGACATGGGAAATTCACTTTAGATTGTCGAGTTTGATTTGAAACAAAGGTCTTTTCAATTTTCAGTATCATTGATGAAGGTATATATCATACGCTGGTTTATATTACAATTTTAAACTTTTAAATGGAAAAAACAATAGGCCCTTAAGTGACATTTTTTTTAAAAGCCTGTCTTCTATCTATTATATTGCATATGCACAATATTTAATAATATTCTATCAGAAGATTAAGTTTATTAGTTAACAGTGAATGTACCTTTTGTCTACAAAATGAAAGGACTAGATCAGATTAACAACAAAATACTAAACATTCAATAGAACCATTCAAACTCTAGTTCCAAAGTCTTAGATAATACTGGGGCAATTATCCAGTGATGCCAAATTTACATTCCATTCGGAATCTCGCCTATTTCCAAAAAAAGAAAAAAAGGGGGGGAATAGATCATCTCCAGAAAGCCAAAGACCTCCAACAAGGGGAACTGTGTAAGAACGTTATTCAGATGAGTACTAAAAAAGAGCTGTGATAGCACAGTGATTAGAATGCACTAATGCAGGCTAACTCACTGCTCACTCCAGGAGTTCAATTCTGAGTGGGTCAAGGTTGATTCAGCCTTCCATCCTCCTAAGGTCGGTAAATTGAAGACCCACATTGTTGTGTGCAATATGCTGACTCTGTAAATGGCTCAGAGAGGGCTGTGAAGCTGTATGTGTTTATGTGCTATTGCTACTAACACACTTCAGTAGACGTTGTATAGGTCATCTCTCCTGTGCTTTCTCTGACCATTTCTTGTCTGCTTGTAGGAAGTGAAGAAGAAATTATTTGTAATAGTGAAAGCACTGCAACTTAAAACATTATGATCTTGTCTTCCCATATCCCATCTCTTATCTATAAACAAATCCATAAAGTATTGCTATTTCAGGCCTAGTGTCAACAAAAGAAATAATACCTTTACTTTAGCCTTGCTCTAATAAACCAACTTTATATTCTTTCTTTCTCCTTCCAACAATCTTAATAATCAGTCCTTTCAAGTGATTTATTTATTAGATTTTTATCCTGCCTATATTATTTTTATAGATTAGTTAAAATAGCAAATATACTTAATACTCCTTCGCCCTCCTATTTTCCATACAACAGGGTGAGCCTGGAGCAGAGATGATGGTGCTGGAATTCAACTCACAAAGGAGTTGCTTTCATTGGGCAAGTTTTATAGTCTCTCATTCTCTCTTTCTCCCAATCCACCTCTGGAGTTGCTTAGTTGTGGCACTAGCAAGAGGAAGGTACATATTAATGTAACTTAAGCATCCAGTAAGTATTGTGTGCCTGCTACCACAAATGAGGGCAATAATTATCTTACTGGGGTTGCAGTAGAACTTGTGTTATCTCATAAGGTGCAATAGCTATAATCATCTATAGCAGCCTTTCTTCTAAATGTCCATTTACACAACCATCTTCTGAATCTTTATCAGTCTAAGCAACTCTGACAGAAAGTAATTCCTGAAACAGGAACAATGTTCAAAACCATAATTTTCTCAAAGCCTAACAAAAACACTGGAATGTTTAAGTTGAATAGGACAATGCTAAGCAGATGCATAACAAAATACACTGAGCTAGGTTTTTATATAATCACCACATTTGATAAAACATTCCTTCCTTGTTGTGGCATTTCCAACATCTATTGTTGCATGATTTATCTATCTTGGCAATTGTTGATTGAGTTATATACCATCTGTAAAACATTTTATACCAATTTTCCCTCAGATTGTGGCTTGGTGTAAGTTTTATTGATTTTTCTATAAATCTTCCCATTGATCCATTGTTGTTACTTCTTTAAAATTTTGCAGCCATGTTAAAATGCAAGGGTTTGGGTTTGTTTTTTTTTTACATTGGTTCTGCATCTGTATCATATTTAAGTAGCAGTTTCTAAATGCGTTCTAATTAATTATCTTGAATATATATAAAGGTCCGTTCTTCTTTTTTGAGATTGCTTTTTATTTTTCTAGTTTTTTGAAGATACATTAACCAAGGCAGATTTCTTACTTCATTAACTAATTCTTATTGTGTCTTTAGTCTATTTCTTGAGTCCAAATATATCATGTTGGCATATGTAATCAGATCTTTCTTACTTTAAATATCTTTGCAATAAAAAGTCTTTGACAGGGATGCTAGTGGTAAAATCACTGGATTTATTCTTGCTTTTAACGATTCCAAATTATTAACAGATTTTTCTCTTATAATATGTCCCTTGAGATTCTTGTCTCCTTTTGTTTTCTTATACCACAAATATCTGTGAAGTCCATTAACTAAGTCTGCTTTCTCCATCGTTGATATTCTATTATTGGGAACTTTTATCCATTTTGTTATTCATGATGGGCAGATTGCTATATAATATAATATGAGGTTACGGAAACCTTATCCCCTCTTTGTTTGATATCTTCCAAAATTTTGAAGGTTACTCTTCTTTTTTCTACTCTCTATAAATCTACTAATTGTTCTTTGCCAACCTTCCAATTTGCCTAACAAGAATCATTGAGCATGACATAAAATATAGCCATTCAAAATTGTTATAGTGGAATGTTAGTACACCAGGACAGATTTAAATACATAATTTTGTAACTAATTCATAAAAAAGATCAGAACAGAAAAAAATATGGCTTCTAAAATTATTCTTTGTATTCTAGGTACCATCCGATTATTTTACCATCGATGGAAAAAATAAATAAATAACCAAGCATATCAAAACAATATATTTGGTAAAACCTTTTTAAAGGAAAGAAAACACCACTAACTTATAGGTCCACTTTGGTGAATTGGAATTCTCAGATCCACAAAAATAAATTGCGGTACATCAGCTGAAGTTATTATATTTTTGCCAGTTGATCAAGAATTTCAAACAAGTATGAACACAGTATTTAAATGTTATTATCCTAATTATGCCCTTCTTAATCAAAGAATTCCACAAATTAAAGTAATATCCAACTCATTTTTAAATTAGTTTTTATAACTAGGAAAATGTGGCAAAAATAATTAAATCCTTTTATTTCTTTTTCATTCTCAGTTTTGGATCATCTTCATGCTAGAGTAGAGATAATTGTTTTAAATGGGGGGAGGGGGGAGTTATGACGCCTACAGAATTTAACATGGATCAAAACCAGTCACTGAAAATCAGTTAAAGGAAGGGCTGGAAAACATGCCAGAATTGTAGATACAAATTCACTGAATCATTTAATTCATTTCAAACAAGAAAATTAAAATAGACAAACAAAAAGGATCAAAAATATTACTTTTTAATAATTGAAGCAAACAAATTTGCAAAATATAGATAGCAAGAGTTAAAATAATTTTAAAAAACATGCATGGAAAAATCACATTAAATTAACTGTTAATTCTTAAGAATTCTTAAGTCTTTCTCAGCAGTAATGCACATTCAGAACTACACTGATAACATATTTCACCCTTAAATATATAATATAGACATGGGTGATGTTATAACAGGAAGCAATATCAAAGTGATTTCTAAAAATCAAAGCAAGTTTGACAAAAGTAGAAAAGTGGAGGGGGAAAGTGCTTTAGGCTTGCTGATTACTTTTCTTACAGTACCTAAATTTCAACTGTATCAAGCAGATATATGAGATTACCTTTATTAATTAATAATATTTTAGAGGAAGGAAGGGAGGGAGGAAGGAAGGAAGGAAGGAAGAAAAGAAGGGAGGGAGGGAGGGAGGGAGGGAGGGAGGGAGGAAGGAAGGAAGGAAGGAAGGCTCTGCAGCTTTGTACCTAAAATATTTGTGTCCTTTTCTTTTTAAGCAGAGGTATTCTGAACCTGGTTGATCTTGGGCCAGTCACTCGCTTACAGCTCTAAGAAGAAGGCAATGGGAAACCACTTCTGAAAAATGCTGTCAAGAAACTTCAGGGACTAGGCTAGACAGTCATCAGGAGTCAATACTGACTGAAAGCCACCCCCTACTTCAAAATATATATATATTACTAAATTCCCTGCTATAAAAAGCAGATTATTGCACAAATGTATAGAAGGAATTCTATATAGCTGTTCACTCTCTTTTTATATCTGTATATACTGTATGCATTCATTCCCGAAACCTACCTGGGCAAATCCCTGCAGATCTTAGATCTGAGAAAATGACTGGTCCAAAACCAATTAGATGGCTTTGGGCCTAAGCTAAGATTAGAACTCACAGTCTCCCAGTTTCCCAGTACTGGGAACTCCACAGTACCCATTTAGCGTAATGCCTTAGCCCAGAGCTTTCTGGGCTCACAGAGATGGTTCTGTGAGCAGTAGGCAAACTTGAGCATGCACAGACAGCTCCATTTGTGTGAGCAGTGGGCACGCTTTCCCACCGCTCGCACAAATGGAGCGTGTGAATGCATGCACTTGCCCATTGCTCATGCAAGTGGGGACCTGCATATGCTCATATGTGCTGACCCGCCACTTCCACTGCCCAGTGTTGAACAGCTCAAGGCCCGGTAGTGGATCATGGCCAAGTGGTTCTGGACCCCTGCCTTAGACAATATACCAAACTGGTTGTCTTTTGCTATTATAATTCATTAAATTATCCTTGAATCTATTTCCTAGCTCCTATTTTTATCTTGTAAGTTTCAGATCTAAATCCTTACCTAATGAACTCAGCAAGAATTCCTTCTATATAGGCTTCTATACATTTGTGCAATAATCTGTTTTCTACAGCAGGGAACTTATCAATACCCTTTCCTCCTATGTTGCTTCACCATGACTGTGTAAAATTACTGTGAAATCAAGGCATATACAAAATTATATGCTAGTATTTTAGTGTTTTGCATGTTGTTTACAGCTGATCTTTCCTCATTCTCCCAATTTAGCAATATGCCATCATACAACCAGCGTGACAGTCATTTACACTGACACAGTTTTCAAATGTCAGTTTGTTATCATGCTATCTGGAAAAGATATTTCATTTTCTTTTTGTATGGGGGTTGGAAGGAATGGTTGTGGAAGCTTAGGAAGGGAGAGATTCAGGTTGAGGCCAGCTTTGAAAAAAACAAGGTTCTTTGATCAGAGTTGTCTTATAAACTATGAATGTTAGCATAGAACTGGGGGGAAAGTAAGCGTAACTAAGAAATCTTTTAGCTTGGTCAATAGTATTCTGACTTGCAGTGTAAATATCTGGGAAATAGAAAGGCTGGTGACCTAACGTTAAATCTTCCAGTCATCACATAATTGGAAACAACAGGAAAAAAAGCTTGATCCAATTGCTGGTGAAAAACTTAATGACTATAAATCTGTCCACACATCAGCAGATGTGGTTAATCCTCAATGACTGCTTGATTCCTAAAATGAGGTTATTTGGTCCAGGAACTGTCCAGTTCAGTTGTCTCATAAATGTACAAATGCTGCTTCAATGTTTCTTAATACACCAAAAATATGATGCCAAGGCATTTTTAAGCTCTAATAGCTAATTTCTCCAGAAATCTAAACTTAAGGCCTCCAAAACTCACTTTGAAAACACTAAGTCATAGTGAAAGCAATATTTAGAGAAGTTCATTACTCAAATCAATCAACAATCTTTACAGGATGTGATGTCTACTTTCACAAAACAATATAAAATCCTATTAAAAGGAAGATGCTAGAAAGAAAAGGCCAATTTCAAGTAGTTAGCATAAGCTACCAAAGGGAAATATTTATTGTTTCCTGGCATTGTATTTTCAAGACACGCCCAAAGTTTCTGTGGGTACTCAATCTTGCCCAGAATTGTTCCATGTTATAGAATAGAATTGGAAGGAACCTTAGAGGTCTTCTAGTCTGACCCTCTGCTCAAGCGGAAGACCCTATCCCATTTCAGATAAGTGGCTGTCCAGGTTCTTCTTAAAAAATTCCAGTAATGAAGCTTCTGAAGGCAAGCTGATCCATGGTTAATTGTTCTCACTGCTAAGGAGTTTCTCCTTAATGGCTGATTCAGATATTCTCTAACAATTTGTGTCTCTTATTCATTGTCTCAGGTCCTTATTGGATTTTGAGGTCATTACTTCAGAGTATGAATTTGTGTATTCATTACACAAATGAAAATAAAACAACTGGAGGAGACTCGATCCCAGTGGAACTCTTGAAATCAAATTAAGACTGGTAGATCCTTGCCTTGACCTCCTTATTAACCTCTACACATTTGGTTATCTAATGAATGGGCCATTCTGTAAAACGTCCAATTTTTAAGAAAGGAAATACGGTAAGTATATTCCAGCAAACTGTCAGCCAATGAATTTATTAAGCATTAATACTACTATGTACACACTTCTACCTAAAACATATTGACTAATGCAAGAGAATGTGTTGGCTGAAGAACAAGCTGGCTTCAGAGCTGGACATTCAATATGATATCAGTGAATAATATTGCTTCATTTGGCAGAAACAAAATATATTCTTGCAGTCCAAGAAGAACTCAGCTTGAAGATGGCATTTGATTCAGCCTCTAAGAGGGAAGCCATGGAGGAAACTGACTCCTCTATAAATTGACTCTATAGATTGACATGTATAATGGCTGATCATTATAATTGTATGTGATAAGGAAGGATGTGTCCCAGGTTGTTTGCTTCCTTCTTGGATCTTGTTTGCTTGTTGGAACAGGTTGTAGACAGGGTTTATCCTGATGTCAGCTAACAACTTTGATCTGTCAGAATGCTTCTAGAAATTCACTTACATGTTTGGATTTTGCTTGACCTAAAAATGGTTTCAGTCTCTAAATTTATGGTTAAATTTGTATTCAGACAATAGCTGGTAGATATGGATGCATTATCCTAATCTTTTACCTGCAAATAAGTATATTTAAAAACTTGGTAGTTGAAGAAGTCAATGCAGCCTCAGAGTGCCTTCAGCATTCAATACTTTGCCCTCTCTCCATTTGTTTCCCTGAAAGTAAATTTCATCCTGTGTCAGGTATGTTTTTGTACTACAAAAAAATCCAAGCCTACAGCCTACATATGCTTTCTGTCTCACAATTCCCATTGAATTCAACAACAACTTTTCTAAAAGCACAGCTGCAGACTCCCTATTTGTCACATGATTTGACTCAGTCAACAGTCAATGATTGAGTAGCATTCACAATCAGTCAATGATTGTGTTTCCATTCTTGGGACTATTGGTGATTCGCATGTTCCAAAACTCAAAAAATAAAATTAAATATGAAGCTAAATTTTCAAAAAGTAATCTTACAAATGGAATAGCTCTCAGGGAAAAATTTGAATAATGGCTGCAAAAAATATTTATTTGTAACTGAGGAGTTTGCTACACTTATTCCTCCCTTCTCCTCCCAAAGTAGCTGGAATAGGATTGATAATCATATTGACACCTGTTGATCTCAGGACATAGAACATGCTTATAACATAATGAGCCAATCTGTCATGGCTGCATCTCACCCAGGTGTAAAATCCAGCAGGTTCTGGAGAACCAGTAGCAGAAATTTTGAGCAGTTCGGAGGACCAGCAAATACCAGCTCTGGCTGGCCCCAGTGGGGTGGGAATGGAGATTTTGCAATATCCTTCCCCTCCCACCAAGCCACACCACGCCCACCAAGCTACATCTACAGAACCGGTAGTAAAAAAATTTAGATTTCACCACTGATATCATCTATACAAGATTCATGAGCATAGGGGAGAGGGAAAGATTGGAATGTGAAGAAAGGGAAGAGGATTGAAGTCCAGCTGAGCTGTGTGAGATGCTCCAGTCAGCCAAGGTCATTAATGATATGCAGAGTAGGGAACTGAGCACCTATTTCCTGAACAATATACAAGCACCTGATTGGACAGTTGCAGATAACCTATGGATTACTAGGAGGGGGTGGAAGAGAATTTCCCTTTGTGTTGTTTTCATGGGAAAAGCTCAAATTAGGCTTATGCTACTTCTGTAACCATTTAAGCTTCATTAAAGTATACTCTTGACACAACCAATGTCTAGCAATGCTTTCTTTGCTAGATGACTGAGTGAGATGGTTGACACAATCACTGTATTCCATCCAGCCAACCAATAAGAGCCCGCTAGAAATCAGCTGTGAAACCAAAAAGAATCCCATCACCTCCACTTTGCACCTTAAAAAGAAAAAAACTGAACGGGTGATTTTTTTCCCACTTTATATCATTAGTTACAGTGTATTATCTGTGTAAACTCATCTAAAATGCAATGGTCCATGAATTCAATTCATGGTAGAAAGTTTGCAGCCATACAGTAGCATCTGGCTATGTACATCTGAAGAGTGTCAAGTAGGATGAAACTTGTCATATACTGCTTCCAGGTGGTCACTATAACTGAAAGTATGACACACTTTCAAAAAACAGAATTTTTACCCTGTCCTGCAAGAGGTGCATGATGTAATAGCATGCCCTCATGCAAGTAAAACCTCATGCATGCATGAAGGCATGACATAATATCTGTATATCTCTATTCCTGAGAGCTTAAAAAATGGTGGATTCACTAATTTTCCACTAATATGTATCTATGTGTATCTTGTTATTTGAAAAAAAAAAGTCAACTTGTCAAGGGGTGCCTGCTATCTATAATGGGGTCCCAAAGATGCTTTTTCAAGAGTCAACTAGACTTTCTGGTTTTTCTTTGAAGACGTTTTGCTTCTCATCCAAGAAGCTTCTCAGAAAGCCAGTTGGTGCTTAGCAACTGAGTCCGTTGCTATGTCTCGGAATCATGTGATCCCCTTTTGTGGCCTTCCTACAAGCAAAGTCAATGGGGAAACCAGATTCACTTAACAACCATGTTACTAATTTAATAACTGCAGTGATTCACTTAACAACTGTGGGTCGGTTAAGTTTAAAATGGGGCAAAATTCACTTAACAAATATTTCATTTAGCCACAGAAATTTGGGGCTCCATTGTGTTTGTAAGTCAAGAACTACCTGTAAATATCATGGATATGAGAAAAATCTATTTCTCATTGAAAAACCTCTCTTGAAAAGGGATGTGTTAAAAAAGCATTCATCCTGAGTTGTGTTGAGCTTATCCACAGCCTATGATGCAAATAAATTACTTCTATCATTACTTTAAAACTAGTACCGATACATTCAATTCATGTATTTTAATCCAATGTTTACCACTATGAAAGGAAATCAGGGGGAAAAAGATTAGAAATATAATAAAATATTTTCACAGCAGCCTATTTTATTAAACAAAGATAAAAGCTTCATTTTTAAAAAATCAAATTAGGTTTCCAGGTGGTCTATAAAGAAGTGTGAGAGCCAGGGTTTTTTTTTTCTCTCCATGTGTGTTTGTGTTGTGATAGTTCAGCCAATTTCTAATCTCTAAATATGATTAAATAGCCAAATAGAGTTTAATCAAATAACTTATGTACTCTACATTGAAAGTACCGTACTTTTTGGAGTTTAAGGTCCATTTTTCTCCCCCTAAAAGAAGATGGAAATGTTGGTGTGTCTTACAGCCATTTTTGACCTCCCAAAGCCCCATCCCATTTTTGCGGGGAAAAAAATGGACCTGTTTTTCACAAAAACGGGGCACGCAGAGGCTTTGGGTGGTCTGCAGAGTGCTCCTGTGGGCTGGGGAGGACAAAAATGCCCCCATTTTTGTAAATACAGCCATTTTGGGCCTCCCAAAGCCCCACCTGTCCCGTTTTTACAAAAAAAAAACCAGGCCCGTTTTTTGCAAAAACAGGGCGCACAGAAGCTTTGGGAGGCCTGCAGAGTGCTCCTGGGGGCCGAGGAGGGCAAAAACTTTTTTTTCTTGCTTAACTCTTTGAAATCTTGGTGCATCTTATACACCGGTGTGTCTTATAGTCTGAAAAATATGGTATTCATTTTTTAAAAAATGATGAGTTGTCCTCACTTTCTGAACTAGGAAATTGTAAGTGTATTCAGCATGTTCAACTACAAGTGGTTCAATTACATGTTAAGAAGTTGTAGTCCTGTATCTGTAAGCTATCCAGATGTGTTGGAGCACTGGGCTTACAGGAAATTTCATTCAGTAAATACTGCAGTCAGCATATCACAGTGTAACCTCAACCCAGAATTATCACTGCTTATTATAATACAGAAAACTGAATCAGACCATTGATTCGTTTAATTCAAAACTGCTTATATTGACTGACAGCAGATCTACCCTGTTTTTAAAAATTATTTTGCCTAGAGATGACAGGGATTAAACCTGGGATCTTCTGTATGCAATGCCTGTGCACTGTTAGTGTGCTATAGAGAATAAGTTACCTGCAAATGATATCCATCTCCTAAATTTGGAAATAAGTCTCACTCTTTGGTAATATTTCAGTCAGTAACTAATTTCTAGTAGGACCTGAACAAGAACAGAGGAACCAACTAATTGAGTCTTCTAGTTTGACATAAGCAAATAGCTTGTGATTTTTTTCTAATCCATTGTGAAATGCAATAAAAACATTGCCAGAAATATTTGTATTGTTTTGCATCTTCCTATAAACTAATAAAGGAGATGACTAGGCCTAGCCTGAGGGAGGAGTCAAATGCATCATCAGTCATGAGTCCCTGAGATAGTCTAGCCCAGTGATGGCTAACCTTTTTGCCATTGCGTGCCAGGAAGGGGGGGCGGGGGAGGTTCACGTGCACGCGTGCCCACACCCATAATTCTATGCGCCCCGCCCTGTCCCTGCGCAGGCGACCTCCTTCCCCCAGCTCCTGGCACGCGATGGCACAGTAGGCCCGTTTTTCTTTCTCACCTGGCTCCAGATCCTCTCTATGCATCTGGGGAGGGCGAAAACAGCCTTCCTCACCCCTCGGTGGCCCAGAACGGCCCGTTTTCCAAGTTTCGGTTGGACAGGAAGTGACTTTTTTGCTGTCCCCAGCCTCCAGAGACTCCTAGAGAGGCTGAGAGCTGAGCTGGCGTGCCAGGCGACATGGCTCCGCGTGCCGCCTGTGGCACGCGTGCCATAGGTTCGCCATCACGGGTCTAGCCCAATGATGACAAAGCTTTTCAGCACCCCGCATGCTCGTCAGGGCTGCAATCTGGAAGAGAAGCTGCCCAGGACACATGCGGATGCCCATACCTGAAAATGAACTTCCGGTTTCTGGCGCTCACATACATGCAGGAAAACTACTCTTCCGGTTTCTGGCGCGAATGCAGACATGGCGATCAGCTGGCCGGCGCGTATGCTCACACAGGAAAACAGAAGGCTAGTTGATCATCATGCACGCATGAATGCCAGAAACCTGGAAAAGGAATGGACAACGCTGTGTGTGCCAGGTGACATGGGTCCGCCTGCCACTTTGGGCACACGTGCCATAGGTTTGCCATCGCAGGTCTAGCCCACCTTGAATTCCTTTCTAGTCTTAACTCCCACTAATTTCCCTTGACCATTAGTAGTTCAGATTCTTTTAGAGAGCTTAAGCTTGTAATAAATCTTTCATACTCATTTGAACTGCCTGAATCTCCTGATTTCCCAGGTGCTTGACAGGAGATTCTATTATTTATTTATTTGAGTTTTATCCCACCTTTATTAGATCCCTCCCTCCCTCTGCCTCTGCCTCTGCCTCTCTCTGCCTCTCTCTCTCTCTCTCGCACACACATACACACGTGTGTGTGTGAGAGAGAGTGTATGTGATATTTTTCTTTCCTAAGAGAGAGACCCAACTTGAGGACAAATATGAAGAAAGGAAAAATATATGAGTATATGAGCATTTGGTCATATGAGCATAATTATATGACCATAATTAGCTAGATGGTTAATTTTATCAAAACTTATTTTCGACCCAAAAGCTGTTAAATTGGAAGAAAGCAAACAAGATATCTGTAATCCAGATTTTCAATATATAACTTTCACCATTTTCATTCTATCCAAAACCACTGTCTCTGGAACTATCTCTGACACGTCTGCTTTTAAGCTGATGCTCCTAGAACGTTGTTTCTGCATGGTGGCCTTTGCTTGCCACAACCACATTTAATACATGGGGAGGCTCTCAAATAGGCTAGCCTTATGCCAGAGCAAATATCTTGCCTACGCATTCTGTACATCTCTACCATATTTGCGGAAATGCTATATCTAACACAGCAATACCAAGGGAACATAACTCTCCACTTACTGAAGTCACCATGGAGAAAGATATCCAGTGGCTTCTACTTGGCAGCCAGAATGTGAGAATTAATCAGACCTCATTGTCCCTAGGAAAGAAATGTTACTTGCCACATATCACAGAAAAGCTGTGCAAAGGAGGAAGGGTGAGCCTGGGATAGGTGAATTAGAGGAAAGAGAAGCCTATGGCCATTGTGCTCCCCTGAGTCCATAATTTCTCTCAAGATGCCTGAAAAAAATCCCAGGGACCAACCAACAGAGTGTAAATTGCAGCCAGGAAGACAGAGAGTGACATATATTTAAAGCTGCATAGATATGTTGCCATTCGGGAGCCGTCAAGTGACAATGGTTTGTCCCTTTTTTTTTCTTCACTTGTCCATAAGTAGCAAGTGTGTCAATGAATTTATGCTGCTAATAATAGTGGACATCACAGTCTGCTTCTTCTTCTTTTTAATTCTCCCTTTCTCTCTTTTGTTTTTTCCCTCTCCTTTTTCGGGCCCATTTAATGTTTTGGAAAGATGCAAAGTTGACATACTAAAACGCAGAGCTATGTATACTTGTGATATATACATATATCCATCATTGATTTTGCCCGAGATAAATAATAGCAATGATATATGTCCGTGGTTCTTTGATGAGGCTAGATCAGAGGTGGGTTTCAGCAGGTTCTGACCAGTTGTGGAGAACCGGTAGTGGAAATTTTGAGTAGTTCAGAGAACTGGTAGTAAAAATTCTGACTGGCCCCGCCCCCATCTATTCTCTGCCTCCCAGTCCCAGCTGATTGGGAGGAAATGGGGATTTTGCAGTCACCTTCCCCTGGAGTGGGGTGGGAATAGAGATTTTACAGTATCCTTCCCCTGCCCCACCCACCAAGCCATGGCCACCAAGCCACGCCCACAGAACCGGTAGTAAAAAATTTTGAAACCCACCACTGGGCTAGATATTATTTTAGTTTTTCTATCCATTCATGGTCCTTGGCTTCTCTTAGGGGAATCTTTACCAACTAGATCTGGTTTTTAATCTCTCCTGTCTGGTTCCTCCTCAATTGTGTTATTCTACCAAACTATTATTGCATCCATTTAGTTATGCAAAGATTAACATTTATGCCTTCATCAAGTTGTTGCAAAAATGATGTGTCTTAAATACCAGCAGCTCATTTAAGTAAACTATTACCTGCTAAATACAAAGGACTGATGTTAAATTGTTTTATTAAAGAAGAGAGCTGTTAAAGAATCCTTGATTGTACAGAGGTAGCGGCTGTTCTGTTTTGTACAATGATACCATGCCTGATCATAGACTCCTTTATCTCTTTTAATTAAAAATGCATCTAATTTTAATTCTTTTTAATTTAGAAAGTTAATTTGGTGCAATGGTTAAGGTATAGGCAAGAAACCAGGAGACTGTGAGTTCTAATCCCACCTTAGAAACAACCCTGGCTGAGTGATCTTGAGCCAGTCACTTTCTCTCAGCCCTAGGAAGGACACAATGGCAAACCACTTTTGTGCGGGGTAAACTTCCCCAAAATACAATACAGACTTGTCTACACAGGTGACTCCCTAGGTGGCTCAGTGGCTAAGACGCTGAGCTCGTTGATCAGAAAGGTCGGCAGTTCGAATCCCTAGTATAGGTCTCCTGCGTGAGCAGGGGGTTGGACTAGATGTCCTCCAAGGTCCCTTCCAACTCTGTTGCTGTTACAGTCTCCAAGAATTAGACATGGTTGAATGGAAGACAAAACAAAATGTTTTCACCCAAATCATTTAGTCTTAAAATACTAAATGCAAATGTTCTGTTTGAAATAAAATTGCGAAAGAAAGGTTTAAAAGAAACAATTTACACATTGTTTAGCCATTGACTTTTAATTGGCTGTAAGCAGTTTAACAATGTATCTGGGAAAATCCATAAATTTGCTAAATTCATCACTCCATTGACCTGCATGAAACAAAAGAAAAGAGTTAAGAATCGGTTGGTACCTATGGAAGAATAGATAGAAGAGGAACAATTTCCCTACCCTCCCTAATATCCTTTGAAGACTTTCTTGTTCCTTCTTTTTGTTTGCATATGTGTTAAGGTAGTGGGTGGGTGGGTGGGCGGGTGGCGGGCGGGCGGGCGCGCATGCACACACACAGTGGTGGGATTCAAGTAGTTTAACAACCGGTTCTCTGCCCTAATGATTTCTTCCAACAACCAATTTGCCAAACTGCTCAGAAAGTTAACAATCGGTTCTCCCGAAGTGGTGCGAACCGCCTGAATCCCACCACTGCACGCACGCATGCATGTGTCTTTGTGTGTATATTTTTATACCACATTACTATTACTATTAACAGGGAAGTTAGAACCATTGTTTCACAGAAACAATCATGTTTATATCCTGAATGTTGGTTTGATCATCTTGTTTCATATATAAATTAGATAGATAGATAGATAGATAGATAGATAGATAGATAGATAGATAGATAGATGAGTGAGTGAGTGAGTAAATGAATGAATGTTCAAAACTATTTTCATAATCTAGGACTTTAAAAAAGCTTTTTATGTCAGGATTATTTCTCAGTTTTACTTCATGCGGATGTTTCGATATTGTGTTTTCTGTCAAATGCTTATGAATGTGTTGCTCGTACATTAATTCAGAGTTCAAAAGCATGTAGCTATTGCTTTATTGTGTCAAACCAAGGCAAAAAAAATACCTTTTCAAATATTATATTTTATTCATTTGCCAAATATATTTGCTCATTTATTTATAATATTTTATTCAGTATTTGTGATGTCATCTTCATAATACGATCATAATATTATCGTATTCCCTTTGTGACCCATGCTGGTGTAGAATTTAACTGTATAAATATTGAAGGAAAGAGGGAAAATAGTGAAGGAAAGAGGGATAGAAATTATTCTAACTTAGTAGCCCTAGGAAACAATGAAAATATTTGCTATGGTGTATTTCAGGACGAATGTTTAACTTGCTGAATTTTCAGTTTCTAAGGAAGATCGAAACTGGAGAATATTCATTGTGGCTCTAACAGAGATTCACTTTTACCTGAATTCTAGTTTTTGCATCAATGACCCCATGGCAATAAATTCCACAGACACATTATGTATTGTGCTAATACACATTTCTTTACATATACATTTTGTCAGTGGCCCTGTCTTTCTTTGACTGCCCCCTTTGCATTCTCACATCAGGCTTGATCCTGTTGCCAAGACACTGCGGATCTTGAGACTCATAAATAACATTTTAAAAAAACCAAAACCCTGCTTGATTATTAGCAAACAATGCAGTGCGGTAAACACTTGCTTACTGCATTTCAGGAACTTGAAATTTCAAATGGATGCAAGTCAAATGCCTAATCAAAAACAGACCAAATCAAGCTATCCACTGTATAATAAGACATCGCTCACTCCATTCCTTATATATTTTCAGGCATGTTGTTAGCAGCATCTATTCCAAAAGTTAGATGCCTATTTAGAAGCTTTCACTTCTGTGAGCTTGTGATACTTTCTCTGCAAACAAGAACCATAAATCATACGGCCCTGAAAACCATGTTTTCCCAGATAACTAGCACTTGTCACTAGATTGTCTAAAAGGAGGGAGCAACCAAAATTTAGAACAGGAAGGAACACAGACATGTTCAGTGGAGTCGGGGGTTTTTTTCCACCAGCAGCAAAATGAAAGTACCGTATACAAAACAACTGTTATTTTTAAAGAAAAATGTTTATTCTCAAAAATGTTCTAATCTACTCATCATTATCTAGGCATAAAAATAGAAAGAGTGAGAGTGCATTCAAACAGTACACCTTTTTCAGTATTAAATTAAACAATGGGAAGAGACACAGACATTATGGTACATGTTTATAAAATATTCTTTAGCCTAGATAAATATTCAAGATGGTAACTTTAACACTCTTTGCATTTACCATACGCTGTTCAAGCTATTCCCTAGTCTTTTTTATTCTTCTTCTTCCATTTGGGACAGGTTTTAAATAAAATAGAAATTCCTCCTGCTTCTTACAGATTGTGGTTGATTAAATATTCCACTGATAAAGGGTAAGCAAATGTCAGATTCAATATAATAAAAAGAGAAATGAGAGTTCATACAAGCAGCAAAGCAAACACTCCATTTTTGTACTTTATTAGAAACATTTATTGCTATAATGACTGCATTATACTAAGCAAGCAGGTAGAAAGGTGCTACGCACAGGAGATTCGCAAATATCTTTATTTTGAGGAATTTTTTATAGCTCTAATATTTAGACAGATGTTTTATTTCTTATAATGTAGTCAGGGGGTGAAATGTGGTAATTTCTGTTACCACATTAGAGTATCAAAGCTGTACTTGGAAGATCATGGCCTGTCATAGTGATTTCTACAGTGACGGTAGACCATTACATGGTCAATTTTAATGCTTTGATTTTTATATTCCCAATGGGGAGTGGTGACTGGCTTAGCTATAAGACTGCAAAGCACAGAGTTCATTGGCAGTCATTCTGCTCAAATTTGCACAAACACATTTTCATTTCAATTATTTTGTTTTAGACACAATTTTACAGATAACTAAGTCAGATCCAGAGAAATTATGGAGGTGGGCACATTTCTTGACTTCACATCTCTGTTGCTGCCCAGTTTCAGAAGCAGATAACCCAGGAAGCAAACAATGTTTAAAGCAAACTACTAAGAAGAATTACTCCCCATCTATTTCTTCTTGCAATATTTATTGACATTAAAGTAGCGGGGCTAGAAGAATGGCACAAGCAATAGCACTTAGACTTATATACTGCTTTATAGTGCTCTACAGCCTATAAAGTGGTTTACAGAGTCAGCATATTGCCCCCAACAATCTGGGTTCTCATTTTACCAACCTTGGAAAGATGGAAGGTTGAGTCAATCTTGAGCCGGTCAGGATTGAACTCTTGGCAGTGAGCTGCAATGCTGCATTCTAACTACTGCACCACCATGGCTCATGGCACATGGCATAGCTAAGTGGATTATGCTTAGTTGAATATGTTTACTGTCACACTAAGAGATGACAGACAGAAAATAAGGATTCACGCAAAGTATGGCAACATAGAGTACCTGCTCCTAGTATCTTTGCATGCCTGGCAATAGCTAGAATCATGGAATGGGAAATATAGGAGCAATATCTGTTTACTTAGTCCCATTCTGTATTTTTAGTTATTTTCTTAAAATATTTTATCGTACTAATCTATTAGAAATAATTGAAAGTCAAATTTGAAAATACTGTGCCTGTGTTATTGGTTTATTTGTTGATTTATTTACAACATTAATCAGGAGAAAACTGCTTATTAAGGGCAACCTATAGATTATGTTAATAATATAATTATCCTTTGCATATAATTAGGCATCACAGAGAGATGACAGCAGAGCCGATCAGGTTCATTGAGTGGTGTGCATGAGAGAGAGAGAGAAAAAGAGAGGGGGGGAGAGAGAGAGGGAGGGAGAGAGAAGGAAGAAAAGAGGGGAGGGAAGGTTGAGTTTTCAGTCTTCTATTATGCATCAATTTCATCACAGAAAAATTCTGAATCCTATTTGCATAGACAGGTAAAGTCTCATTAGTTCCCTTCAAAAGATAATTGGAAGAAAATAAAAGCCAGGTTTGGGAGTGATGGGGATCAGGACCATAATAGGAACAAAGGATTAAAACCTTGCCAGTCTCATTGAAATGTGTCCTGTCCCCATTCCCTCCCCCCCGCCACCAGGGTTATGTGATAATTGGGTATTAGAACTGTCGCTCAAAGTATGGCAATGTAAAGTACCTCCTCCTAGTATTTTCGAAGCAGAGAAGGATTGAAAACAGAGAGATATAGGAGAGTGACAGGCTTATTAATGCCAGGAAAAGCAAAGATTGGCAGTGTGTAGATATCCTGCAATATTAAGGGATGCTGTTTATGTTAAGTTTTGTAATGAAAGTTAATTTGATTCCTTGTTTAAATGTTAATGAAATTATTATGGTGTTCTTCTTTTTATTTATGTTCCATCCAATTGTGTTATGATAAAGGAATGATAAAGAAAGATAGATGAGATGGGATGATGGATAGATGGATAGATGGATAGATGGATAGATATATGATAGATGCCCTGTGTTGCAAAGAAAAAAACATGGAGGAACCATGAAAAATGACTCACATCTGTATTGAAAGTAATTTGGATATATTTCACTTTGAAATTTGTCATTGGAGTCATTCCATTGTCATTCCATTAACAGTTATCATTAAAGCATATAACATGCTTTTGGTTCATTCTGTTATCTGTAAAGTACAGTATATTAATTTTCAGGATTTATTATAGTAATATGACAATAGTAAGTATAATACTACAGGTTCGTATATTTATTAAGGTTATGTGCCAATTGCTTAAAGCTATGGTTTTTTTACAAGACTCTACAAAGGTAAAATCTGAATTGGCAGTAGATATTCAGGAATAAAAAAATAAGTAATGCCTCAAAAATTATTTCACCTATCTTAGAGCTTAGTTAGAGGGATAAAATAGCATTAAAAAATTAATATAGATTTTTTGTTTGTTTCAAAAGTTTGCAGTATGTACGTTTATTATCACTGCATTTTCTGTCATTTATGAATGAACTTATTATTGGTTTTGGCATTTATATGGCTTAAATATGTATCTATTTCTTATAAGCTGTTTTTGTATTATAGTTTTTTTCTCTTCAAAACAGTTGCATGCTTATAGCATGGCTACAAGAGCAGCTGGCACAATTGCTAATAGAGAGAAGTACCAGATCCGGACTGAAAACAAATGGATTACCATCAAATGGAAGCAAAGAGGCAAAATTTTATGTATCATTTTATTGCCATCTACTGGTACCCTGGTTTCTCACAGTTCAAATCTCATAGTTCAATCTTTGAGTTTCTTGTAAACTTTTACTTCTGTTTTTAGAAATTCTGAATTATATTTAAGGAACCTGTTCCCAAACATGTAGGAGTCTGCATACGTGCAGGAATTTTCCTCTCTTGGATGGCAAGCCCCAGATAAAGGCATGTAGGCACCAGGAAATGGCAGTAGGAAAACATTTACTATAAATCCATAGTTAAAGAGGAACAAGAGAAGAGGATGAGGGATATAGGTTTAACTATAGCTAAACAGTAACCTTCCTTATCTGAGGTTTGCCATCCAAGATAGGAAAATTGCTGCACGTATGCAGACTCCTATACAAACTACCTTCATTCTATCCTACCAACTAATAGCTTCCATCTAAATTATTATTGGGGTTCCACAAACACTACTAGCTGGTGGTGTGGCATTAGCTAATTATTTTTCTGATACAGAACTTGAATGGGATGTCTAGAAATGGGATGCCCTCTATTCTACCTTTATAGTAAACTGGTTAAGCACAAGCCATTATGTTGACAAGCTCCCTTTCTGTGACATGGGTACACAGCAGAGAATCAAAAAGACCCTGGGATATGAAGACAGCATGTAATTACACAATCACTAAAGGAACAAGAGGTAGAGAATGTTCTTTATATTTTTAAATGAAAACAGTGGGTAGCAAGCCATATAATTTACACAGACATTTGCTTTTCAGGTTCAATTATCCACAATTCTTAAGTTTACCCAATTGTTTCTCTTGAGAATATGGTTCTTCCTTTGTTCTTTTTGGTTTGGTTTGGTATGTATGTGTGTGAGAGAGAGTGAAATGGTAAGTGAATAGATGGAATAACCCCGGGGATGTGTGGGTTATTAAATTCCCACATGTTTACAATTTTGCAATGAAAGAAGCTGAGAATGTTTTTTCAATGGTTTGAATTGTGTTGACTTATTTTCTTGCATTGTTGTTTTCAGCCTCCCAAATTTAACAAATATTTCATTGTCTTTCTGAATGCTTATTTTTGCATTTTTTAGAAAAAAGAATGACCCAGGTCATTGCTTTTTCCTTTTTTATCGTGATATGCCAAATAATAATAAAATCCTTGTAAATAAGGAATAACATATACATGCAATTTATCAAGTTAGGGATAGTATCAAACTGATTGATGTGAACCACGAAAACTTAACCATTATCTGTTCTATCCAAAAAGCTGCATTTTTATCTTTAGTTAAAGTCACTTAATGATTGTATTAAAATCTATGAAAAATATTGACTAAGTATGGTTTTAGCACCCAAAAAACAAAGAAGAATATAATGGAAAGTGGCAAATAGGTTTCGTTCTTGGTAATTTCTTAATAGCCTCAATTTCCACTGCTTTAAAGTCAAGGAAAAATGCTTGAACTCCTATTAGGAGGAGGAGGAGAAGTCCATTATCAAATATAGATCGTTGCCCTTTCTGTTGCCCTGATACATTTATAGTGAACAAGAATCCAAATTAACTCCTAAAGTAGAAAAGCTCTGAAACAAAATGTTAATCAACTAGATAAAAGCAAAACAAACTTTAATGGAAAACATACTAAAGCCGGTGAACATTAGGATCAAGTAGAATAACAATAAAAATTTTGTAAGAATTCAGACAGTTCTCCCAGGCTGCTTGAGAATATTTGTAGCTCAGGGTTGAAATGAGGGGTCCTTGATGATCTCTGAGCTTGCTTGTTTTCTTGCAGATGTTTCATTATCCAAAATCCAAACCGTATTTTTTTGAGTATAAGACACACTTCCCCTCCCCTAAAAGTGGGTGAAATTTTCACTGCATCTTATACAGCAAACATTGCAGTGGGGGCAGAGAAGGAGGTTGGTGCGGTGCCAATCAACTGTTCTAGAATGGGCCATGGCAGTGATTTCGAAAGAGCCACGGTAGCAGCAAACAGATTGTATCAAATTGGCCATGGCAGTGCTGAAAAAGCTGCAGCAAACAGGTGGCTGAAACGGGCTGCAGCAAACAGGCCACACCAAATGGGCCACGCCAGCGTCAAACTGCCTGCAGCAAATGGGCGGTGGAGAATGGGCCACGGCAAAAGACCCGCTGTGGCAGCAAATGAGTGGTGGCGAATGGCGGTGAATGGGTGATGGCGAACAGGCCACGGCAGTGGCAAATGGGCCATGGCAAATGGGCCTAACCATGCCATGCCCACCAAACCACGCCCACAGAACCGGTAGTTTAAAAAATGGATTTTACCACTAATGCTGAGGTTTGGTCATTTGTCAGAATTAATGGTGTCACACTATTGGGGAAGAAAGTAATCTTCAGCCAATGTAGCATGCCCTTAAACTCTGTTTGGGGTATTCATGTCTCACGAATGGCTTTGTGAGGGCCTGCATTGCAGATGAGCAATTCTGATTGAAGTATGGTTCTAGGAAGCAGTTGTGTTTGTTGCTGCTATAGTGGCCTCTTCGGTGTGCAGCAACCTCCTTGCCTGGGCTGCTTAATTCGATTGCTAAATTAACAGAGGAATCTCTAAGCCTGATAGTTTAGGAAACTTTAATCCACCTTCACTCAGTATAATCCATATAGGTGGTCACATCACACATTTGCTTCAGTGTATTGGTTATATGGTCTGGAAGTGGAGAATATTACCATGACTCAGCCTTCTATCCTTCCGAGGTTGGTAAAATGAGGATCCAGATTGTTGCGGACAATATGCTGACTCTGTAAACTGCTTAGAGAGGACTGCAAAGCACTCTAAAGCAGTATATCAGTCTAAGTGCTATTGCTATCAGTCTTTGGCCATGGTCAGATCATTTTCTGGTTACTATTCATCTAACTAATGCTGCCCCCTGTCCTGCCCAAACACAAAGAGGGAGAACCTATATTTTTGGTCCATACCAGGCAATTAATAAACTCAGTAAATTTGAGGAAGAGTTTGGGGTTTTCCCTCTGGAATTGGTATACAGTTCAATGGGGACCTAAATCTCCCTTTGGATCAGGTGTATTTGTTTATGGCCCTGGACATTTGTCTTCTTAAATATTGCTGTTATGGTTTTAACCCTTGTACACAACTCAAAGTCACTTTTGGGAGATGGGTGCTCTTACAAATTTAATTAATTAATTAATTAATTAATTAATTAATTCTCAGAGGCTACAGCTAGTCCAAAGGCAGGTATATGAGCAGCTATGTAATGTATAGGCAGTCCTCGCATTACAACCATTCATTTAGTGACTGTTCGAAGTTACGACCACACTGAAAAAATGACTTATGACCATTTTTCACACTTGGAATCATTGCATCATCCTCATTGTCAAAATTGTGATCAAAATTAAGAAGTTTGGCAACTGGTTCATATTTATGAACCAGTTTCAATGTCCTGGGGTCATGTGATCACTTTTTGCAACCATTTTTTGCACCCAACAAGCAAAGTTAATGGGGAAGTTGGATTCACTTAACAATCACTTTGATAATTTAACAATTGCAGTGATTGAGTTAACAACTGTGGAAAGAAAGGTCGTAAAATGGAACAAAACTCACTTAACAACTATCTTCCTTAGCAACAGAAATTTTGAGTTCAGTTGTGGTCGTAAGTCGGACACTAACATCAATACATCCATGTAATACTTTTATTACCCAAGGGACACTGGTTGACAGTAAGTTCCTTTTGTAATTCATTATAAAGCTATTTCTGATATAGAACCCGGTTATTGGCTCTCTCCCATCAGTTCAGCCTTCCCTTTAAGATCCAATAGAACAGGGGAACTTCATGTCCCATCTTTTCCAGCAATGATTGGACAAAGATAACATGCCTTCTCTGTCACAGCACCCTTGAAATAGCATCCTTCTGGAGTTTCAGACCACTTAGCTTTCTAAATCTTAAAAAAGTCTGGTTTTATTCTCCAAGCTCCAAAGTAAACTGATATTGTGACCATTTCGGGTGTGATTTGTCTGGGTTGTGGTTTCCTGTTATAAGATTTGTCTGAGTTGTTCTCCCCGTTATGTTTGTGGAATGTTATTGCCTCTGTTTTTGTTGCATGGATTTTAAGTATGCTTGAGTGGAGTGGTTTTATAACTCTAAATTAGTCTGACAGATGATAGATGATAGAAGATAGATAGATAGATAGATAGATAGATAGATAGATAGACAGACAGACAGACAGACAGACAGACAGACAGATGATAGATAGATGATAGATAGATAGATAGACAGACAGACAGATAGACAGAATAGATAGATAGATAGATAGATAGATAGATAGATAGATAGACAGACAACAGACGATAGAGAGAGAGAGAGAGCCTAGATAGATAGATAGATAGATAGATAGATAGATAGATAGATAGATAGACAGACAGACAGAATAGATAGAGATAGATAGATAGATAGATAGATAGATAGATAGACAGATGATAGAGAGAGAGAGAGAGCCTAGATAGATAGATAGATAGATAGATAGATAGATAGATAGATAGATAG
>WNWU01000043.1:7738446-7755797 GCA_012654045.1 Ptyas mucosa | reverse complement strand
CTATTCTATTCTATTCTATTCTATTCTATTCTATTCTATTCTATTCTTCCAGTATATTTTTTAAAATTTGTCCTCCAAAACTCAGTATATTCGCTTCGTGAATAAAAAAAATAGAAATGAGATCTAAAATAAAAGATTGTAGTATGAGATATTCCTGTTATAATTTTTTATTATTTTCTTGGATTTTTCCTCTACGTTTTTCAGTCCCTGCTCCTCATAATAGTATTTCATACCAAATAAACACATTTTGATCTCACTGAGCTGTTTCAATATTTTTCCCTTTCTTCATCTAATTGCTTTTGTAATTTTTTTTTTAACTTCTGCAAACTCCAAAATCTAACTAGTTATGAATTGTGCTCTTTCAACTACATATGAACCCACATTTAGGGAATACAAATTATGCATTTACTTTGATCATTTTACCTTACTTATGCCTTTAATTTGTTTTCCCATGAACTAGGCTGTTGTAGTACATGATAAGTAAGGTCAGGTCAATTTTTTTCAAATGAGGAAGTCATTCCGACCTTTTAATTCACTGTATTCAGTCATGGTAAACTTGCACTCAACAGTCCAGTACATCCTTCCTTCTCTAATGTAGATCATTCTTACATTATAGCAAAAAGCAGACTACCATGAAAAAGACATATGCATGAAATCTGTTTTGCATTAATGGCCGGAGCTTATATAAATTGGTTATCATTACAACTGAGAAAGTTCTAGCAAGCCTTTGCAGCTGATCTAATACCTGACTCTGAGATCAGCCATGATCTTGTATTAAATCAATGGATGTTTTCACCTAGAGCCGTGATGGAGAACCTATGGCACGTGTGGCACATGGAGCCATATCTGTGGGTACGCAGGCATTGCCCTAGCTCAGCTCCAGCATGCATGTGCACGCCGGCCAGTTGATTTTTGAGCCTTCCGGGCCTGCAGGAAGTTGGGAAATGGGCTGAAGCCCTCCGGGATGGAGTGGGGAAGGCTGTTTTTGCTCTCTCTAGGCTCCTAGAAAGCCTCTGGAGCCTGGGGAGGATGAAAAACGGGCCTACCTGGCCCACCATACCATTGTGTGCCAAAAGCGTGGGGAGCGTGGGGGTGTCCTATGTGCAGGGGGCGAAGCACATTGAATTATGGGTGTGGGCACATGTGCGTGAGACCCCCCCAGCACTCCCCCCACATTTGGCACGCGACGGCAAAAAGGTTAGCCATCACTGACTTAGGGGAAGGAGATCTCCAGCCATTTGCTTGCTGAACTTCAGATCTCAGCACAAATGATTACAACTTATTAAATGGTGTTAAAATTATTAACTTCCCTAAGGACCTAAAACATTTTACAGCAAACCTAAAACAAAATATTCATCTTAGAATATGATCTCTGTAGAAAATTATGTCTATTTTCTACAGAGATCATATTCTAAGATGAATCTTAGAAATTACCTAACAAATCAGTGTATTTTTAATCAGGAAATAAGCTAAAGAAAGGATGTTTTTATTAGCGCAATCTATTTTAAATACAGAATATTTTTAACCGTGTTACAGTTTTATCTGGATTAATTACAATGTTTAGAAACAGATCCAGTTACTCAAATTTAAACCATATTTGCCTTTAGGAAGAAAGAAAAAGATTCGTGATACTATTAAAATCATTGCATGTCCTTGTGATTCTTACATAAAAATAACTCGTCCAACAGTGAAGTCCTAGTAACAGAATTTAATTTGAATTTAACAGAAGAAAGGAATGCCAACAACTGTTCTTCTCCTGTGTCTGAAAGAACATCGAGGAACACAAGAGTCTTCTGTCATATAGCCAAGATTTTCAAATTGGCCTTTGATTACCATGGATCCTACAATTTATGATTTACAAGTCACCCAAATGTCATCATGATTTAAAACATCGAAATTCTGCCAAATAATTAGCAGAACAAAAATTCAAGGAACACTACTCTGGGGTTATCATTAAATTAGCCATTTATGGATTTTATAAAGAAAAGAGACAAAAATATTTTATAGTGTACTTTAAAAATCATTGCATGTTTCCCTCATGTCGAACATTTCCTAATGTCAGAAGCAGGGTGGATGACACTAAAATCATAAATCCAATGGATAAATGTTGAATATTAGTTTATTTAGAAACTGAAAAAAAAATATTATGGGAAATATATTTGTGCAATATAGCTGCTCAGAGTCACCTCAAACTGCGAGGTGGATGGCAAATAAATTTAATAATAAATAAATATAAATATTTACATGCATGCAATTCTCCTTGTATATTGCAAAAAAAGATATAAAGAAAATGAAAAACAGTTATATAAGCGACTTGTAGGCATAGCTGGGAGACACAGACAGATTAAAGACTGCAGAAATAAATTAGATTATCTAGGGGAAATCAATGGAGAAGACCTGGTCTAAATATCAAGATGCAACTGCAGTTACAAAGGATCCTTCTAAGAGCTGATATTTCTAGGATTTTTTCTCCTGAACCACTTGAAACAAGTGGAAAATCACGAGAGTAAAGGACAGCTGTTGTACTTGAATAGTTCAGCTCATGCCATTGACCTTGGCTCCTGAACAACTATAGTAGGGCTACTTCAGTCTGAGAATAGTGTCCTACTTCATTTTGCCATTTTTGTCTCGAAATCCTAGGCCTCCAGTGCTGTTGTTTATCTTTTCCAATCCTTCACCCCTGTAGCTCCTAAGAGAGCTAAACATCTAGGAGAAAGAGACTGGCAGGGGTTCAGTGGATGCAGTTGTAATTCACACAGGGAAAGAGAAGTATTTAACCAATATTTAACCAACATCTGTAGCATGATTACCAGAATCTCAGTAGATGGAGTATTCATCTCCAAAAGCTTCAGGGAGCCCCATTTACTGCTTCCTTTAGAGAACAAGCTCCAGAAATGGGGAAAGGAAGATTCCATAATTACATAAGTGACTTCTTATATGAGACAGAATGAACAAAAGATCACAGTCCAGCTGACAAGGATTGCCCTTGTTTTCTCCTCCAGGCCAGGTGTCCCAGACAATTTACAAAAAAAAATAAAAAATTGTATATACTCTCAGAGGGAAATGCAGATTTAATCATCTATTACAATTTGTCCCAGCTTGGCCAGAACAACCTGTGCAAAATGGAAACAAAGTTTGATCAAATGGCTAAATCTGAACTCTCCTTTTTCCTAAAGCAGTAACTTTTGAAAGAGTACTGGGATCTTTACTCTCTTGAACCCACTCTCTATGCAGTTTAATTGCTTGAAAATATGATAAGAATGGAATACTTTATATTGCCCTCCTCCCATAGCTCCATTTCATAAGCATAAACAAATACAATTGTAATATTCATAATAATACCAATATTTGAGGACTAACAGATGTATATTAAGATATTTGGACTAACTTTGATAGGTTCCTGACACAGTCATCACAGATTTCTTCCAGAACAATTCTTTATCACAGCATTTATGTATTCTTTCTGTCACTTCACTTCCATAGAGACACAATCGGTTTTGGGTACTTTGCATTGTGTTCTTGCCCAAAGGCACTGTATGTCTACTGTCCAGTATTTGCAAAAATCACAGTCTGGATTTCAACTATAGTAGAATTAGATTTGGTCTATCCATGCTGTCCAAATGAGGGAGGGAGGGAGGAAGGGAAGGGAAGGGAAGGGAAGGGAAGGGAAGGGAAGGGAAGGGAAGGGAAGGGAAGGGAAGGGAAGGGAAAGGAAGGAAGGAAGGAAGGAAAGAAGGAAGGAAGGAAGGAAGGAAGGAAGGAAGGAAGGAAGGAAGGAAGGAAGGAAGGAAGGAAGGAAGGGTTTTCTAAAAAGATCTGATAAAAAATAAATGATAGTTAACTATAGATTTAATATATCATCACTGAATGAATCCTTGTAGGTTCCCTGTAAGCATTCAAATGCAGATTTAGTTTAGGTCCCTTCTCTGCTTTTCTTCACCTCCTTACCTATATTCACCCCAGATCTATTGCCTGAATAGAGTTTAATTTGGGTCAAAACACAGGGGTTAATTTCATCCTTCAAAATGATGCAGGAAGAACAACATTATTTAGATTGTTAGCAAAGGCCTACATGCAGACAAGAAAGCTATAACAATACGCTTAGAAATTCAAAATTTATTCCATGCTGTGCAGCCACCCAGGAGATTCACAAAATAATGATATCCTGAGCAGCAGCTGTGGAAAATGACTAATGTACACTATTCCTTTATTTTCCCACATTTCTTTTTACCTCACCTGTCCCATTTAACGTTGTGTATTCAATTCACTTTTTCACCTCACGTAGTGGGACTTTGGAGAGGTAGGAAATGACAAAAATACAGCTTTGTTTTCTATCTGAGTTCTTTTCTAGCCAGCTTCCTCCAGTGCCTGAATCTGCTTCTTCATCAACATATCCAACAGAGCCTGGGGCAACGCTGAAAGAAACACCCAGTGCATTCAATTTACAAACAGAAATAAACACCTTTTCAGCAGGTTCTACATAATCACTAAACAAAACCAGGCAACAACAACAAAAATGTTTTTTTGATGTCGCTGCAGTGTGACTATGACCCCGTATTTCCTTCAAGAAATAACACTATTACCTAAAGATGTCTAGCACTGGGATCTCAGGCAGAATTGCAATTTCCTTTCTTGTTTACTAAAAAGCTAATATTTTGGTTTTTGTGTCACACCTAGGCATATTGCTTTGCTATGTGTGTGCTGCATTCTATTCCCCTGTTCTGTGGGGAACACACAGTTGCTCTCTCCAAGGATCATACCTGAGCCACAGACTGAAAAGAAAGCCATTTCACGGTGCCAGGTATTCTCAGCTCAAATGATAGTGAGGCTGGCAGAAGCTGAGAACTTTGTGGAACGGCAACTGAGTGGGTGAAAATGGATCAGATATGAAAATGTCTGAAGCAATAAATTAACACACAGCAGGTGGGGTGATAACTTAATCTTGTCTAGTCCAAACAGTACCTGACACCCATTATTGTTATAGGAAGTGGTGCACTGTAATGGTACTGGAGCGAAAACTATCATTCCCCAGTGATTTGAAGCAATGGAATAGGTATGTAATGTGATTCCTCAAAGGAACCTATAAGGCGATTTACACTTATTTGTGCACTGAATCTAGGTTAACCTGCCAATATACTCTCTGACATGTTTGCTGGGTTTTGACTTCTGAGTAGTCTAACTTTACACAATCTCTCTAGATTTTAACATATATGATGCTTTGGTAGGCAACATTTTCAAAAGTAGCATATTTGTTACAAAATGTTGTCTTTATGCCTTGAAAGATATATGATATATAATGTTGCAATTATATGTGCTAGCCAAGAAGAAGCGGAGAGCAATATTATAATATCAGAAGGTTTTTTATTATAATCACTAAGATTCCATTTGTTTCTCCTACACATGTGATGTAAAACACCAACTTCATGGCAAGGACATTTAGCATATAGCATTCATTTGAAATAATGAAAGAATTTTCTCTTAAGCAACAAGATTTAGGCAACAGTATTATTCAGTAAATAGAACAAAGAACATCAGCTCTTTTAATTTTTGTTTTGTTTTGTTCTTTGGAAAATCCTGGTTCCAGCTAGAAATTGCTCAAATAATATCAATATATATAACAGCAAAAAGGGAGTAGACAATGCAGTTGTAAATCATAACTAATAGTCAAAATATTTAGATTATACCAAAAAAAGTTCAATATACATGTTATTCCACTTAATGTACCAATAACTATAGGAATGACTTTGTAAGATCTTTTCTATAATCTATCCATTTAATTAGATAGATATCTGTATTTTCTTCAATGCTTTTTGGAGAAATCAGTTTGAGAATATTAAAAATCTCACTATCTACTTTTTAAGTTTAAAAAACTACAATATATAAAATTAGAGAAAAAAAATAAACAACAAATAACAAATTCAAAGTTAGATATGTCCCATTGATCTCTTTCTCTTACACTTTTGTTTTCTTTTGTTCAGGAAAAAAATTTCACACTATTGTTTTACATTGAAATCTGATGAGCAAAAATGTTATAGCTCCATATTTTATTCCAAATTAAATGCATTTATTATGAAATAAATTTTATTTGGTATTTCTCCCTACCATGAAACCAAATTCTGCTCTCAGTTACAGCCATGTGATCCTAAAATCACAATATTTATTATTCCTATATCTAGTAAAATGCTTAGTGTAGCTATTGTACTGCTGTTTATTATTCCTATTATTATATTTGGTAAGAACAATATGAAACATATATCAACAACTGGCTTTTGTTTTTCCTCCAGACATTATTGTGTTACTCAACTGATAATCAAAATCAATAATTTTATCAAGAGGGAGAAGGGGAAGGATCTTCCTGAAAATCTACAACACAGTCCTTTCAGCAGTTCCAAGAAGGCTCCATACCCATTTCCATACTCAGATGGTCCTTGTAGACTAAGCGCACAGTTAAACCTCCAAGCGGCCTCAACGACTCTCTAAAACAGGGCTGTCAAACTCCCGGCCTACGGGCAGATGTGTCACGTGCTGGCCACACCCATGCCCATTTTAGTGAAGAGGAAAAAAGTCCTGATGTGTCACGTGATGCCGCTGTGATGCTGTGAATTTGACACCCCTGTTCTAAAAGAATGCAAATGACCAGCTCTCTGTAAGGAGTACAAATTGTTCCATTCCCCACCATTCAGTCAGAGCTGAAGAAGCTTCTTGGATGAGAAGCAAAACCTCTTCAAAGAAAAACAAAAAAGTCGAGTTGCCTCTTGAAAAAAGCACCTTGGTAGGATCTTCCTGAAAGTTCTGTTGTTAATATCAGGCAATCCTAAATTTCTCCTCTACTTCATGAAGGTGAAAATCCTCTTATTGTAAGTCCTTCCCTGTACATGAAATGAATAAAATGAATAAAACGTCAGGGAATATCTAAATCATTGATAATAAGAGCTTTATATGAACAACAAGGGCCTCTCCATTGACCCTTGATCTGGCTTGCTGATGCTTGATTTGGCTACTGATGGTCTGCTCTAAGCCAGTTTTCCCTGATGAGACATTCACCAAATGAGTTGAGACTGTAATTCCCAATATTCCTTAGCCAGCTTGTTAAGCTGTAATCCCAAAACCGGTTTGGTGCATCAGGTAGGGAAGGAGGACCTATGTAAATGAAGTGCTTCTCTTGTTGCTTTCTGTTCTTATAGGACAAACATTTATCCCCTTTATAGCTTTTCTGTGGAAGGAATATGATTTTCACTTTGCTGAGTACAGTTATATTTGCAAAGGTATTGCAAATATTTGCTAATATTTTACTTTTGAGAAGTGCTGTAAAGGATAGGGTGAAAGCCATTTCACTTGTTCTAAAAGCTTTTCTATGGCAAATTAGATTTATCAGATGATAATATCAATATATATTGATACTTTTCTGTATTTCTCATGATTAGTAGTGGAAATTACTCTGTTTTTATATCTCCAAGACTAAGGAAGCAACTTTGAAAAATATCCTGAAATTATTCCTAGGAATGAAATAGTAGTTGGCTAAAAACTGGGGGAAATAATGAGTCAATAGCAACTGTGTTAAATTGTTGTTAATCTATGGGTTGGCAAACTATTATTTATTATTTATTTTATTAGTTTGATTTATATGCTGCCCTTCTCCGGAGACTCAGGGTGGCTTACAATGCTTTTAAGCAATAGCCTTCATACTTTTGTATATACCTGCTTAGTAGGGCTTTTGGCCACCCCCTAAGCGGTGTTCTATTTTATACAAAGTCAGCTTATTGCCCCCACAAACCGAGTCCTCATTTTACCTACCTCGGAAGGATGGAAGGCTGAGTCAAACTTGAGCCTGGTGAGAATTGAACTCGCAGTAATTGCAGGCAGCTGGCAGCTAAATACTACTTTTAACAATAGTTTAGTCCACTGCACCACCAGGCTCATAGACAACTATGTTTGTCTGATTCCAGTAAGTGGCACAGGTAAATCTGGACAACCCTCTAGAACATGGGTGTCAAACTTGCCGCGTCAACTTGCCACCGTGTGATGTTTCGTGACTTTTTTTCCTTTCACAAAGCTGGGGTGGGTGTGGCCTATGTGTGACATGTCCGTCCCATGGGCTGCCAGTTTGACACCCCTGCTCTAGAAGCATATGTTTCACAAACTTAATTTTAATTTACCCTGGGCTAAAGGACTTGCATCTATTCCAGCTCCTGGTTCCTTCAACTTCCCAAGGAGGTACCCATTTTGTTCTCTCTATCTGATGAAGAAAAATGTTCACTTGCTTTTTATTATTCTAGCTCATTTTCACTCCACCCCATTCTAAACATATGACCAGGATAAGCACAGGTTTCATTCCTATTCCTGAGCTCAACACAGCATCAAGTAGTTACATCACTAATCTACATTTCAGAAGAATACGGTCAACCAGTATTCAGCAATCCATTCAATTAAGAAAGATAATTCTTTCCAGAAGCATTTTTGTATACTACTACATTGTGTGGTGGGGAAGGTGCATGCAACATATATTTTCTAACCATTTTGGAAGATTGAGAAGAGTAGAAAGATATGATAATGCAATAAAGGTATGATAAAGACGTTTAAGACACAAAGCAGATTTGGTTAGCTTCACCTATTATTAGTTCTTTATTCCATTGGTCATCTGATCTCCACCCTGTTAATATCATAAGGGACCACCAATTATAGATATAGAATAATTCCTTATCCTCTGTATATTAATTTGCAGAGCAGGTAAATTTTTTCAATAAATTTTAGGAGGATGTCTCTGAATTTTTTTTTCTTCCAGGTTAAATAGGTTTTTGTTTTTCACTTACTAGTAAAAAAATAAAATCTTTATCCTATCTTTTAAATTGTATTTAGGAAAAAATAAGATGTGGTAAAGACATATAAAATTATATTTCATTTTAATATAACTGTTTCTTCAATAGCATCTCATATACATAACCTTTTCTTATTATGCCACTACTATTATGGTATTGATTCTACATGCTTTTATAAAATTTTTACATTTTATGTTATTCAACCTTGAATCATTGTTGATTTGGTACAAATGGAAGGAAGGAAGGAAGGAAGGAAGGAAGGAAGGAAGGAAGGAAGGAAGAAAGGAAGGAAGGAAGGAAGGAAGGAATTACATTTAGTATTGCATTATATACTATATGGTCTTTCCTTATATACAAAAAAAAATATTTTACTATATGGTCTCTCCTTACTTACAAGAAAAATATTTTACAAGCAGAACTTTGTTTTCAAGTACTGTTTTAATTCTGAAGAAACAAAGACTCTAAGTATTTACCTGTGGTATATTCATTTTAAAATTTGCTTTCCTTATATTCTGACTTATTCATTCATATCAACTGCTGTGAATTAATGTGCCGGTGGCACATAAACGTAAGGCTAAAATCCAAAACACCCATTTTTCTAACAATAACTGATATGTTGCAAAGCCTTTTTATAACTCCTCGTAAAGGCAAACCATGTTTATCGGTCATTATGATTTCTTTACTTAATTTGTTCGAAGGGTAGATATGATTACCATTTCCTAGAGAAAACCACTGCCCAGTGCTGCCAAAATAAGAAATGTTCGCTGCAGCAGCTCTTGTAGTAAATCTCTTTCTAGCATCCCATTCCCACCGTATTTCTCATTGCATTGCACAGCCAGTTAACTAGGATTAACACAGCAGCATATGCTTTGTCTAAATGGAAGGCCAGCTCCCACACAGCACAATATACAGTATATGTTGCAAGTCGGAGGGTAGCTAAATATTCCAGCGTGCCTTATAGAGTGCTCACTTTCCAAATTTCCTTTGCACTTTGTTTACTATATATACCAATAGTGTAATATTAAACAAAAACAGTGTGTCCTGTGCCAGAATGATTGATTACTACACCATGGCAAGGTCACCTCCTAGGAACAGGCTGAGTGCAGTAAGGGCTGTCTGACTCATACAGTTAACACTATATCCGCATTGTATGAATGTCACCAGCAATCCAGTGATTTATTGCTTGGAAGGCTCTGTTCAATTTTTTCTGCCTGACCAAATTGCACATTTTCTAGAAAAAGAAGCAAAAATATTTCAACACATGGATTACCCCCAAGTCCTCATTTCTCCCACTAGGTTCAACAATTCTTTTCAAAGATGCTGATCGTCAAAACCTTCGGTACTTCCTTCTGCTTTTTCCCATTCCTGATGCCTGCCAAATAGTTGGTAAAAAATTAATTGTTACAGTAATGAAATGGTACAGCTGGAGAGACAATAGTAACAACTATGGGAAAACACCGAGGAGGGTCATTTGTTTGTTTTACTAGATTTATCCTCAATATGTAAAACATTATTTCTTAATTATTTCTTGCTAAAATACAGTTACAAACATCTGTGTTCTTCTTGCAGAGTTCCTATTTGTCTAAAATCATTTATAAGTATTCATTTTCAACAATTTTCCTTGCTTACTGAGATTTTTACCCTGAAACAAAGAGTACATATCATTGTATAAGGGGGATTGCTATTTTCTAAACAGCAATTTTTTAAAAAAGATCTGATCTAGCCAAAGTTAAGCATTATGGTATATTTTAATAGCATTTTAATAAGATTATAAATTTCATTTGTATACAGTTCAAATGCTCAAACTAGGTAGTGATAGGCCTATATTTTCATGTCTTACATTTTCATATTTGCATTTTTGTGTTACATTCATGACCTAAAATTCAGTAAGTCAGTGAACAAGTATTTCAGAACAGATCACTTCATATTCAATATCTTCTACAGAATCCATGCATGGTCCTGTAACTCTAATTCTTTCAGCCTTTTCTTCTTTTTAATCTCAAACTGTCTCATACATTTCATTTAAAATAGTCTAGAGGCTATTAAAAATCTCAGCAACTTCCATATAATAGAGCATTAACATTAACTAAAGTACCTTCTCTGACAAGTTCACTTTGAACCCACAGAATATTTCCATGGGATAAAGCAAGGACAGATCCTTTATTCAGAATTTCCCTATAAGTTAACATAGAATAAAATAGATATGAATACGGAAAATGGGGTATGCTTTTTAGTGTCACAAATTCCAAAATTTGCAATGTCCTCTTGACATGGAGGGGGGGTTGACATGGGGGGTCAATATTGTTATAATTTCAGTTTTGCCAACGTCATGATTCTATGAATGTATGAAACTAGAACTGCTCATTTATTTTAGCTAAGGTTCTCTATTACTGGGGAAGTTAAAGTATTTTGGTTATGTAGGGAAGTATTCCTAAGAGTCACTAGATAGTGAGATGGGCAGGATAAGAGAGAGAGAGAGAGAGAGAGAGAGAGAGAGAGAGACAGACAGACAGACAGACAGACAGACAGACAGACAGACAGACAGATGATTTCCAAAGAAGAATTAAGATTCAGGTTATAATTAGAATAGAAAGGAGTGTTTTTGTTTTTATTCTTGTTTTATATGACATACATTGTTAAAGTAAGCAAATCTAACACCTAGCTAGTTATATCCTACCAGAAATCCAAGAACATGTATCCACTGTGTATGTGGCTAGAGGAAAAGGACAAAAGTAAACTCAGAGTAGCAATCTCTTACTTAAAGAGCAGGCACAGTGATAAACAAATAAGAGATACACAGCCTGTGTGAGTAAGTAATTCTGTACTTACCCTAGAGCTCTTTTGCGATACGTAGCCATTGTAATGAGAAGAACCACATTATTCTATGTGGGCAACAGAAATCAAGAATCTAGTAGCACCTTTTCCCCATGAAGAAAGCTACAGCTCAGAAAAGCTTATGCCTTTCAATATATTTGGTTAGTTGGGGAAAGTACTACTAGACTCTCAAAGGTGGACCATGTTTTTTTTTTCCTTTGAGAAAGAAGGAAAACTTTTCATCCAAGAAGCTTCATCAGTTCTAATGAAGGTTGGATGGTTGGTTAAGGGGGATCCTTCCATCTCCCGCATCACCACCACCATCCAGCCAACCAGACGTGGTTTGCTGCAGATTCTGACCAGTTCTGGAGAACCGGTAGCGGAAATTTTGAGTAATTTGGAGAATCGGTAGTAAAAATTATGACTGGCCCCACCCCCATCTATTCTCTGCCTCCCAAATCCCAAATGCTAAGGGAGGAAATGGGGATTTTACAGTATCCTTCCCCTGCCATGCCCACCAAGCCACACCCAGAAAATCATGCCACGCCCAGCAAGCCACGCCCACAGTAAAAAAAATTGAAACCCACCACTGCAGCCAGAGCTGATGAAACTTCTTGGAAGAGAAGCAAAACATCTTCTTCCTCCTCAATGTAGTCCAGTTGTCTTTTGAAAAAGCATCTTTGAGACAATCATGACCTGGATGACTGAGAATCTCCACTAGACTCCTTTTGATTTTCCCATATGTGGGAATTGTAGATAAGAGACTGCTAAAGAGTCACTGAGGTGGAGTTGGCTTTCAACAAAAATAATGTAACTTATATCCCAAGTTTCCAGAAACAAACCCTCCCACCCTGCAGCCTATTTAATCCGTAAGGCATAAGCCACTTTATATGCCATGCTTTTCAAACTTGGCAACTTGAAGATGTCTGGACTTTAAAGACCAGCTTTCTGGCTAGGGAATTCTGGAAGTTGGAAGTCCACACATCTTAAAAGTTGCCAAGTTTGAAAAACACTGTGTTATGCTCTTTCCTCTTCCAGGGTGCTGGTTTCACCAGCTGTGAATCAAATGAGTGGCATTGTGGCAAGAGGCAGTTAAACCCTAGTTAGGCATGTTAAACTATATAACTCCTATAATTATGTAGGAGAAAGGCCTGCAAGCTTCTAAAACTTTCCTTCAATCTTGCTATCAGATTAGCAAGTGTTTTTCTCCCGCCAAGAAATGTTGAAGCTGCTATTGCAGAATGGCAGCCTAGCTTGAGAGGTTGGCACACTTATCCAGGCCAAGCTGGCAAGCTCACTGATTTTATTTGTTTGGCTTTTTTTATTATTTTTAAATCTCTACAACCACTAAAGGAATGCATAGGAAACTGCTCTCGAGCGAGACTTGAAGCACAGCGGGAGAAATACACCTGATTTTCCTGGAGCTGCTCTTTCTTGTAGTTTACTCGATAGGGTATATTTAGTAGCAAGATTATATGTGGAACACCTCAACGTGTTTCTAGAGATAAGAATGCATTGGGCTACAAATATATTGTGTTACAGGTATCCCCTGCTGGTTCAAAAGTCTGGAAACCCTGAGGAAGGAAAATTGGAGGAAAAATGAGAAAGGAAAGGCATAGGAAAAAATATGTTCTTCCCTTCCATTAAATATTTTATGTGTGTGTGTGTGTGTATGTGTATGTGTATGTGTCACTCAGTTTTTACTTCACTAGTTGTTGCTGACTCTAGGGGGTGGTGGTCATCTTTCCAGGACATTGAACCAGCACTGTCTGAAGATATTTCCATGGTCAGATGGCCAGCATGAAGTCACAGAGCACTATATCTTCCCACCAAGGTAGTACCTATTTATCTACTTGCATTTGCATGCTTTCAGACTGCTAGTTTGGCAATTAGGGCAAAGTAACAGGAGCTCACCCCATTGAATGGAGTTCAGGTCTTGAATCTGGGCTGCCGGCTTTCCAGCCATCAAGCCCAACATCATAACCACTGAGCCACTGTGCAAGCTACACACACAGAGACAGACACACACACAATGCTGGCTAAAACCTGTTGCTCACCTGCCTTTCCATCTGTGATTTCTTTGTTCCAACCATTGGCCAAATTATTACGATATCATTGAATATTTATAAGTATTCTAATTGATGAAGTATACCATGGCAATAAAATGTTCAAGATCAATTGCTTTATTAAGGGAAGTGAAAAGTGAGCATGAGTAGGAACAGGAGACACAGTTTGAAGATAATTTAAGAAAAGAAATAATCTTTGAGCAGAGTAGGAACTATCTTGATGAAAGGAAAGGGAAGTATGGCAAAAAGATCACACTCTTGGTGAAGGAATGAAATTTGGCATTATATTCAGAAACATGAAAATAGGTGAGAAGTGGAAATAACAAAGGTAGCAAGTAAACAATGGCAAAAGAATCTGTGAGTTGAGAAAAAGGTGGCCTATTTGCTCCCCCAAAATGGGGGATCCCAGTAGAATATCATTTCAGTTAAACATGAAATTTGTATCTTAAAATCATAAATGAGCATCTCATGATAATATCTACAATATGGAAGCGTCAGAAATGATTATTTAGACCTAAAATATATCCATACTTGATCTATCTGTAGAATGATGCACAAGGGAAGATAATGTTTTCATTTAATCTAGTAGGAATTAATTATTATTAGGATTGGTCCTTTTAAAATATCCCATCTCCAGTTCTACAATCAGAAAACTGGCTGAATAATCAAGTAAGGAAGGCAAAGTTAAACCACTTTTTCTAAGGCAGTTCAGTGAAGTTGCAAAGTGTCTTGGATAAGACTACTAGTAATTACTCAAGAGACAAATACTGGGCAATCCAAATGGATCGGTCACTTGAAATGACTCTCCAGCTCCAAATTCAGCTATTAGCCACACTGTTGTCACACTCCTTCTGCCTTTTCTTTTTTCAGCTAACATGCCTATAGGACTTTTTCTCAAAGCATTGCCTTTGGGCCTAGTAGTGCTTGAAAAGCATTATTGCTTTCCTACAACTTGGGGCCTTACTATGAAAAGTCTTCAGAGCAGCACATAACGTAGTTTGTCAAAGCTACATAATGTTTTCTTCTGAAAAAAGTGTAGCATTGTAACTTAGCTATATCCATGTTGCCATCTTAGCTGACTGTACACTGTTCCTAACAGAAAAGTCAGTTCTAGTCAAATCTCTAGATGGAACCACAAGGCCATTTTATAGAATCAAATGAACTGTCCATCTTTTTTCCTTACATTGGTAGTGCCCAAGTGAGTAGCAGACCAGATGCTATCTGTTTAAGTGAGCTATGATATAGCAATAACTGACTCACACATCCCTGTTTTGACCTTTGGTTGTTCTCTTCCTTGGGTAAGTGGAACGTCTTGTGCTTACAAAGGGTTTTATGTATAAGACAGGTTTTGTTCAGGTAGTCACTGGAGAATATCTTTCTATTTCTTTCTCCTAAAACCATTTTTATGTAGATCTATTTGAGAAATCTCCAATGTACAGAATACTAAACCTGTCCTTGCTATGTCCAGTTTTGCAATCCTGTTTGTGATGGGGTGATCACATTTGTGAGCAGAAGACATGCTACCTTCCAAATTATATATATAAATAACAAGTGTCTACAATGGTATCACATATTTTTAAAATTAAGCTGCCAGCAACTACTATTAAATATTACCTAATACCTCACTGAAAATTAAATCAGAAAAAAAAATCAGTGATTTCATCTACAGTTATTACTGCAAACCTTACACACAGTACTAACTTATTTAGTAGGTTCTGATCATTCTAATTGGAACCTTATGCTTTTCCTAACTCTCACAGCCTTCTTTTTCTTGCATAGTCCAAAACCATGAGATACTCATTTTCCAATGGCTAGACCTTACTGCGTCACATGACTGGAATGTTTCCTTCCCCATCCATTATGGAACCAAATTGGGATATGAATAATTGAATAGGGGAGGAGTGGAAATACTAACAGGAACGTACCAGCCAAAAGACGCAAAGCAGAAAAAGTGATGAGACATCAGCAGGAAATAGCAGATTTGAGGTTGAGGAAGAAAAGCCACAAGGATGCATGCTGTGAACTGTCCCTGTGGGACACAGAGCTGAGTAGAAAAGGGCTTCTTTGCCAGCTGTGAGGCATAATATAAAGTAAAAGGGAACAAGGTGGGTTAACCATAGATAAATAAGAGTCAAAGTGACCTTTTGTGCAGTATCTTTGAATATCTACATGAAACCAAGATGCCCAAAGCACCTTTGTAATATCTCCAACTGCAATAAACACAGTGGAATCTATACTGAAAGGAAAGCTGCAGGATCTGTCCCTATCACCTTTTAGTTTTTCATCTGGGTATCCATCATGTGTCCGCTCTAAAAATTTGCTATGTAGCAAATCAGATCAGGTATAGTCAATTTATTTCTAAAGGGGCCGAATTGCTCCCTGGATAGCAATGATCTGTCCCTGTAGTCTTTCTTGGCTGTGGTACAGCCAAATTGGGATCCTCAGTGCTTATCCTGTGCAGGATAACAATGAGTTAACAATGACTAAAACAGCTTTCTCATTGGACTTGGCACCTTTGGGATACTTTTCTAGGTCAATTTCCATCTCCTGGCCCTGAAATGTAAAGGTTAAGTGTACATCTCCACCGAAGATCACAAATGAAATTCCAATCTGATTGATTCTAGTCAGAGAACCCATAAATACGCGCTCCAAATGGTAGATAGGTTAATAAGTCCACTCATTTCAACATCTGATATTGAAAATGCGCCACTTTCCCCTGATCAGTAGTTCTCATATTTCACCAGCAAAACTGAAGTGATGAGGAATCAACAGTGCATCTCAAGTATCAATGATCATCGCTTCCTTCCTCCCTCTCCCTGTGTGATTCTTCAATGGACCTTGAATCTTTCACCCTGTCACTGCTTTTTTATCATTATCTAAGGTGATCGGTCAGCTCTGTGCCACCACCTGGCTCTTCGATCCGATGCCAAATGTACTACGAAAAGCTGTCATTCCCAAGCTCGTTCCATTTCTAGAGAGTCTCATTAACACCTCTCTTCCCTCTGGCTATGTGCCACTACAATTTCAGATGGCTGTTGTTACCAAACAGACCGAAAATACTATGTTAAAATACCTCTGAGAATCTGAGTTAAATTTATAAAAGCTTGGTAATTCAGGGCTAAGTAAAATATCCCATCTTTCACACACTACTTCATTCCAAAAGCCTATTTGTTCTATTTCATGTGAAAAGAAAATCTGGTTTTATGGGATTTATATGTCAAATGTAACCTAGACTACACCAAATAGTAAAAACTATCAAGGCAAATTATTTTTAAAAAAGGAAATAGGACTATCAAATAGAATGCATTTAGAACTGGGGATCCGACAGTTCCCCTTGAAATATATCCCCAAATATCTGAACTATATTAAAGAAACTGATGGGTGAAGCTTCATTCTCAAATTTCTACTCCAGAATATCACCTGTTTCTTCCCATTTCCACTCACTTAACAGTGTCAATGAAAGGTGCTAGTGAAAGAAAAAACCTGGGAAAGTTAGTGATTTGGACTTTCATTCAAGCAAAACTTACATTTTGTTAGGAGAGTAAACAATTACAATTCTAGATAGAATTATCTAATGCAAACGTTGTTCAAGGATAGATGATAGATAGATAGATAGATAGATAGATAGATAGATAGATAGATAGATAGATAGATA
>WNWU01000043.1:7696408-7731444 GCA_012654045.1 Ptyas mucosa | reverse complement strand
AAGGAAAGGAAAGGAAAGGAAAGGAAAGGAAAGGAAAGGAAAGGAAATTGTTTTAAGGTTGCAGATATTATGAAATGAAGTTATTTTAATGGCCTTTGACCTTTAATCCAAAGTCATAAATTTGTCAGTGTCGGTAATGACAGGACATCGTTCTTAATGGGGGTATTCCTCCCCCTTTCCCCTTCCCACTACACTTCCACACATGTGCCAATTGTGTAATTCAGGCAATTTAGTTCATACTAGTTTAGGGTTCTAGAATTATATACGAAAGAAGAACAGTATAGATATGACAGATCTTTTAAAAAAATATGTAAATTTAAAAACCTTATAACTAAAGCATTGTTACCGTTTGGCTTGAAGCAATGAAGAAAGCTTGGAAAGCACAGTTTATTCTCCATTTCACAAAATGATAAATAACACAAGTCATCATGTTTATGTATAATGAATTACAATCCAGCTACATTTACCTTAGTAACATTTTACTGGAGTAGTATTTTACTCCCAACTACCAATTATGTCATCATCCTGGCATTTACCTGGACATAATGATACACAGCAAACCCATTCTTGTAACATAATTCATGGCTTAAAGTGTTTGTAAAGCCAACCAGGATTCTACATACACATAATGATGTGGAGATTGCTATTAAATTTTACAGATTAAAGTTTAGTAAACCTTAAAAACCCTACCCTGGTTTGTATGGTATTTATTAATCCTGAAGGAAAAGATGTTCTGCTATTTAAATGTCAATAACACATAACCCCTATTAAAATATCCCTCCCTCCGAAAATGCCATTATATGCATCTCGTTATTGAAAACCACACGTTGTAATGCTAGATATGTTGCTAAATGCCCAAAAGACACTACGTTTATTGTTTGTATAGCATCACAGAAGAACTTTAGATGCACTGTCACCATTTTTTACCATTAAAAGGTAAAAGGAGGAGAAGGAAAGCAAACTCTATCTCACATCTATTTTATACTAGAAACATACATGCTGGAAAGATTTCAAAGCTTTGGGAGGAAATCTCCACTGTTACATCATCTCCTATTTATTTAATTTAATTTCAAGTTGAGGAGGGAAACATATAGTTCATTTTATAAGCTTGTAAGGTCATCACATTTAAATTAAACTGACCTCTCTTTAAAGCCTATTAATAACAAGGACTATGCAGAGGGAAATTTAATATGAATGGTTAAAATGCATAGAATTCAGACTTTACTGCCCAACAGCTCAATTAAACAAATTGATTTTTTTTAAGCAACAAAAGGGAATTGAATCAAACAGGGATAGCCTGGGATCCGAAATGTGGACATATATGAATGATAGTCCGTGGGTTCTTCAGCAGGCAGTTGCCTTCATTTGTTGCCTCAGCAGTTACAAGGGATTGGGCAGGCTGCAACACAAAAGGATGAAAATGTTCACCAGTGAAACACAGGGTTTGGCTCCCAATAAATCATCTGTCACTTCATCACAGCCCAGTAGATAATGAGCAATAAAGTTTTCACACTCAGAATGAGGAAGCAGACACAAGCAGCCCAGCAAAGCCTCTGGCTCTCTCTCTCTCTCTCTCTTTCTTTTTTTTTTTAAATGCCAGGACACATCGTATAATAAATTATCACTATGTCTCAGGGAAAGCATGACCCCGACATCAGTAACATAAACAATTTAATGCCGTAAAGAAGCCTGATATAACCACTGTTACCTACACTTTTTAATCGCTGAAATAATTCCCACAGCTTTACATTTATAGGCATTTTTAAAAATTGTGAAAACTGATAATCGTTGATTTGTCAGATGTATGACAGAGACTGACTCAAATTGAGATGGATTTCTGTTGATTACAACACATTTATATAGTTTTCGTGGCCATAGTACAGAAGTAGTTGGACATCTTTCTTTTGGAGTAAGAATATAGAGTTGTAACATTTTACCTGTAGTGAAATCGAACAATAATACCTCTTGGTTGTGTAATTAATTTATGGATACTTGTAAAAGGAATCTTTGCTGTGAAATCAGTGTGTTGGCTGGGAGCATGCAGGAAATGTTAAATAGAATGTGTGTTACAAAGAATATGGTTCCACACTGATATTTTAAAGATCACATGAAAAATGAAGTTTATACTTAAATGATAAAAAATTAAGTGAAGTAGATAAAATTGTCTACTTTGACAACAAAATTGAAAACCGGATGGAGAAATATAAGAAAATGAAAATGCTGGAAGGAACTTGGTTGTGTGCAATGTATAACAAAAAAATAATAAACGTTTGTAGAAAGCAATTTAAATTGTTGTGTTTATATTTTCATATTCAGAACAAGGGAGCAGACCTAACCAGTCTAAATATAGTCATTGGTTTTCATTCATTCATTCCACTGTAAATTCATGTTTTAGCTAACTGTCTTACATGAGACCAAGAGTTATATGTCAGATGAAACTAAAGTATTTTGCATGAAGAAGAAATGGGTCATTTAAAAAGTATGTGCTGTCAAAGAGAAGTGGTAGAGTCAAAAGTGAATAAGTGATGAAAGAGCCTGGGTTCACTACAAAACTGAAAGAATTACATTGCAAATGAATGAAAGAAGTCAACTGAATGGTTAGGTCAAGGAGAGAGTATGAAATTTAGACAAATGCATGAAAGAAGAATGAATGGCTTGACAGGGAGTGGAAAACCAAGGAAGTTGTAGTTGGATGGAATTGAGGAGATTGTCAAAAAGAGAAAGAGGTCAGAAAGGCAAACGGCAATACAGGGAATCCTCAACTTAAGACCACAATTGATCCCCAAATGTATGTTGCTAAGTGAGACCTTGGTTAAATGACTTTTGCCCCATTTTACAACTGTTCTTGCCACAGTAAGAACAAGTAAAATTAATCACTGCAGTGGTTAAGTTAGTAACACAGATGTTAAGTGAATCTGACTTCCCCATTGACTTTGCTTGTCAGAAGGTCACAAAAGGAGATCACATGACCCCAGGATACTGCAAGCATCAGAACTATGACTCAGTTTTCAAGCATCTGAATTTTGATCATGTGACCATGGGGATGCTGCAATGGTCATAAGTGTGAAAAATGGTCACTTTTTTCAGTGCTGTTGTAATGGTCACTAAATGAAATGTTGTAGGTCAAGGCCTACCTGTATATTCATTAGCATGGTTGAAGCAAGTGGAAACAAAGTGTAGGCTAAATTTCATTTTTCTATTCTCTTAGCTCCTGCTTTTACTTTAGTTGGCTTACTTCTTATAGGATCAGAAGTCTGAACTGAGTCCTTTTTATATTTGCTAATAGGCACTTCCTTATTTGAGTTATAAATTAATTTTGCTGAAAGGTAGTTTGGTATAGTGATTAAAGTGCTGGACTATGAATGGAAAAGTTGAGGTTCAAGTCTACCAGCATGGAAGCTCATTGGGTGACTTTAAGCCAGCCATGCTCTCTAAATCCAGCGTTCCATATCCGATGGATTTCTTGTGGAGCAAAAGGGAGGACTAGAGTCTACATCCCCTCGATTTCTTCAGGGAAAGACAGGACATACATTCTACAAATTAACATCTGACTTTTTTCTGCATTTTTCTTGACATCTCCTACCTCAACAGCTTATGGAAATATATGTATCTATGTAGATAAAACTTTAACTGGTGCACCTTTCACAGATGACTCATTGCATTGGTCCAAGGTGCTGAAAATGTTGCTATAATCATTGGACTGAACATGAACTGAAAATGTTCAGCAACAAAGCTTGTCTAAATTTGGGGATAGGCTCCTTGTCAGGGTTCCTGACAATGTGAAGATGAGTATAACAATTAGCCCCATGCTCAAAGTCTTCCCTTCCCTTCCATAATGTTTAGCAGTAAAGGATCATCACTCTCCCCCATTTCAAACTTGGTCCGATGTTCAGCTCTGCAGGACCTTCCAATTTCAGAAATATATTATATAATTTCTTCAGAAATGAGCATATGGAAAGGAGTCTTTTTCTGCATCGTAAAAGCTATGGAATTCTTGGTCTCCTCTCTCAATGGCTCTGAAAGAACAGACAAAATGTATTCCACCAATCTAATACTAATATATTAATATTAATTAATATTGATTGTAATCTTTTTATTTATTTATTAAGTCATGAGAGTTTTAAAAATAATAGGAAAATAAAATGAAAAGGAACAAAACACAAAGATGCATGTGGTGTCATAAAAAAATAGATAACAAGTGCTTAAAAATACATGAAAAAATATGCACATTTTTAAAAAAAGTATAATATATTGGTACAACATAAACAGTTGGAGTGATATGTATAATTATCCAATGCAAATACAATACGTGTGTGTGTGTGTGTTGTACTTACATAACTATTATGGTGGTTGTTTTTTAACCTACTGTATATTTTATATAAATGAATCCCATGTTTCATTATACTTATCCATATACCATGACTATAGAATATTGGCTATAATCTTTCATTTTATATTGTATCTCATACTTTAATTCTTCTTGGACATGACAGAGTATTCAGTGCAAATAGAAAGGAGGAGTATAAAACAAAACAAAAAATGAATAAATAGTAGAAAGCATTAATTACTCTTTAAATAGAGAATTGAGCTGGAAAATTGGGGTATCTACTCATCTGAAGGACCTTTGATTTTCATCTACACAGAATCAATTTCATTAACAGAATTCAGTTTCAATTTATAACAATGGCTGTCCATAAACTGGAATTTTAATCTAGATCGAGAACCATATTTGTAATCCTGTTAGAACCATTTCTGTGGTGCCTGGGTTCAAGAATTAAGGGCCACGCAACAGGGTAAGGTCCCATTTCTGCCCCAGCTCCTGCCCAACTAGCAGTTCAAAAGCATACAAATGTGAATTTAAAAAAATAGGTTCCACTTCAGTGCACCTTGACATATTTTCATGCTGGCCACATGACCATGGAAATTTCTTTGGACTACTCTGGCTCTCTCGGTTAAGGAACAGAGAAGACAACTGCTAAACTCTAGAGTCAGAAATGACTGGACAGGGGAAACCTTTACCTTTACCTATTCCATACAGAGATTTTTATATAATAATCCTGAAAATCTGTCCCTTTGCATTTTATTGAAAAGGGTCATAGTCTCTTAAATAGTTTTTAAAAAATAATAACAAAGAAAAGAATATGGACTTTTTAAAATTAACAGAGTATAGGTGCATACAAAGGTATTACTGCATTCATATTCAATATTTGAGATATATTGCTTTTATCTGTGGTAATAGCAACACAGAATATACAGATAGGGTTTGTGTAGCAACCACAGTGGAAAAAAAAATATTTGCAAAGAAGGCAGTCTGGCGATATTGCTTGTTAAGGCAAGCTATTTGTAAGCAAATTTATATGAAAAGTATGCAATCCCTAATACTAAACTACTCTAGCCCCCAACTGAAGGGTGATTTTACAAACGTCCTGCAGCACTCAATCATTCCTTCATTTTAATGTCTTTATTTTATGATTTTGTTGATGAAATACTACTTACCCGGTGCTCAAAATTCCTTTTAGGCTTCAGGCAGTGGCTAGTTGACATGGCAAGCCATATTTTACAGCTATATATTTCAGCTTTCTCTGTCCAAGTTGGAGGACATAGTAGCCAAGATGGTTTTTCATAGTGGAAATATATTTTCATATTTATTTATTGATTTGACTAATGTATCTATTTTTCAATTCACATGCTTATGTTTCAATCCATTAGAGTGATTCATGGTGAAATAATATGTTATTGCGAGTACAAAGAGGAGATAAAGCCACTATACGCTAGCTCTAACACCAGAAGAAGAAGAATAAAAAAGAAATCATTGAGTGGATAAAGATTGGCCAAATAAACAGGAGTAATAATGATGTGATTTGTTTCATGATAATTTTAAACGGTTTTTAAAAAATCTATAGCTCATAAAATACATTTATTTTTAAAAGGTATCTATAGATTTCTTTCAGTTATATTAAGTTCTCAGATTGCCATCAAAAATTAAAGTGTTTTAATTATAGGGATTTCCAGAGGAAGTAATAACGCAGAACGAAGCCTCTCACCTTATCTTGGAACACTGCCCAAAATGGTAGTCACCAAAAGTTGTAATTACAATAACCAGTAGCTATTTGGAATCTTGAATTAAATTATTTTTGGTCTGGTTCCAACTCTTAGTGGACAGATGCCCATATAAAAACGAACTGCCATCTGGTGGGTTTCTATACAGAATCAGAGATCTAAAGATGGAGGCATCCTATAGATCCTTGGAAAACAACTGACAGAAGTGGCAATAAGTTAAAAACAGATGTCTAAACTGGATAATGGCTGTGGTCAACCTTTTTCATTTATGAAAATGTTTTTCCATGCCTTGTTTAGCACTTGTCTCAACACATCTCTGCTTTTCTGAATCTATGGGCTCCATCCACTCAGAGAAAAAGCAAAGGGAATGTTTCTCTTGTTTTTAATGTTGTTGTACATGATTCATAATACAGCATTCAGCCATACCTCAGGACATAAAGTATAAAGGAGTTCTTATGGATAAAGAGTTCTAGACTAACTAAAAGTCAATGAATCAGCAGGAACAGTAGATCAAAGACTTTAAGAAGCCTGATACCACATTAATTCCACTAACATGATGAGGCAGCCCTGTATATGGATAAAGCTAAGCAAGGAAGGCATGCATTGAGGCCCTGCCTTCAATGACTCAATAAAACTATTGTGATCAGGGGTGGCTTCTACTTACCTTTACTACCAGTTCGCATCGCGCCCGCATGCACAGATCACCTAAGAGGATGCCCAGGTCAGTGGACGGAGCCTCCCGCCGGTTTTACTATCAGTTCTTGCAAACCGGTCCGAATCGGGGACAACCCACCACTGATTGTGATCATGTTTAATTAATGCACTTAACCTCTTTCAGATCTTTGGAGGAGGGAGTGGCATGCATGAATATTTTGTATGACATTTCTTTTAAATCTGCAGATGTACACCAAAATGGGTTAGTATTGAGAATTAGATCAGGATCAACAGACAACAGACAAGAGCAGAAGTGCAACAACAAATGAGAACCACTAGAACTACAGTTGTACCTAAAATTCCAGTCTGAGATGGGACTTGCTGCATGGTCAATTGGGGAAATTTTAAGTGGCAGATTAGTAATTTAAGCCTAGCAGAAGGTTAAACCCCATGTATCACCCTTTAGCTTCATGAAATCTTACCCTGTATTTGTACTTTTGCTGTGTGTATGGTGTTCAATAAACACATCACACAGAGTTCATATAGCCCTTCAGCTCCAGATATGTGGCATGGGAGCAAGGCAAAAAGTTAAAACTATAAATGGCCATTAGAGGGATGGACAGACCTTAGAGCACGAATCAAAAGTAGTAATCCAAGTAGCAATTTCAAAAAGAATACAGAAGGCAAGTCAGTGTTTCTGTACTCCAGACAGTTACCCAGATGGGGACTGATGACTTGCAAAACTCAGTATAGCACTGATTCTAAGAATTTTCATCAAGATTTTTGTAAAAGTAGTCCCCAGCCTTCAAAAATGTTCCTTTTCAATGATACTCTTAATTTTGAAGGTGTTTTTTATAGGACGTTTAGCTGACTTCTGAAATTTACTGTAAAGAATTAATTGAATTTAGCAAATTTCCATGGGGTTATTTTTCCCTTAGAAGTGGAATAAGAAGGAAAAACAATAACAATAACTCCGGTAAATTGTAAACATTGTGTTGCTGAAAACGGTCTAACTTCAGGCAAAATGACAGCTTCCAAACAGGTAAATTTATTGCATTCACGATAAATAGTTTCCAAGAGGTAGGAAATCGGAGCACATCTGTGCTCTGTGCTGGTCAGGTTGCCACCAGGAGAACACTAGGTCCTGTAACCATCATACTTCAACATGTAGATAAATTAGAGAGGAGTCAGAGAAGGGCAAACATGATAAAAGGCTTAGCAAAAGAATGTTGTACCAAAAAGATTGCAGTCGTGAGTCTGTTTAGCCTAGAGAAAAGAAGATTAAGGGAGGACTTGATAACAATCTTCAAATATTTAAAAGGCTGCCACTGAGAAGATGGAGAGGAGGTATTCTTTGCTGTCACTTGCAACAGAGCAAGTGTCAACATAGGAATATTTTATCCCTTGGCAGGTCCCTAATGCAGTTCTGTCCAAGAGACAATAGCATCTAGCAGATCGTCTTCCATTTATTGTATTAAGGGCTGCATTTCTACTACTCATAATTTATATTAATTAATAGGATCAGATCCTAAGCTGAAGGTTTGCTGAAATCAAAAAGAAAAGGAAAATCATTTCAGGTAGCCCAGCTGGTTGTGTTCAGCTGGTACAAAATAGAAAACAACAAAGCAAGCCACAGAGAAAAACGTGAAATATCTCTCCTAAAAAAAAGTAATTAAAAATGCAATGAAGAATTCTTGCAATGGTGAAATCAGGGTAGAAGCTTAGAGTTTGAAATAGGGGCCCTCAAGTTCAGACTTCAGCAAAGTCAACTAAGTGAATCCACCCCCTCTACCTACACCCCATGAGGATAGGCAATGAGGAGAACTTTAAAAAGGCCTGTTAAAAATTCTTGGTCTGACATAGTGTAATGGTATCTGGGGAAGAGCCACCATTGTTTGTGCTGCTGTGGGTTGGGGCAAATTCTGTCCCAGATATTGTGTTAGGGTCAGGGTGTATTATGGCATTTTGAAAATTGATCATCTGTGTATCGACTTGCTGCTAGGGTTGCAACAGTGCTGTTACCAGATGTTCCATGGCTAGTGGGGTTCCTTGATTAAGGAATTTCCTTAAATTCCTCTCCTTGGAAGAGAGTATGAGACTTCCAAGATTGAAGTCAACCTTCCCAGGTAGATGAGAAAGGAAACACAACCAGATAAATTAATTCTACTTTATTGTAAAGCTTCATTAACAGAATCCTGCAAGTCTGTAAGTACAACTGTCTAGCTGTTTCCTTTATAGCCCGAGAAACAAGGGAGTGTCCCTTCTGAGAGTCTTGACCCAGCCACTATCCAGCTGTGAGCTATTCTGTTTCTTATCTAGTCATTCTCTAGGCAGCATATCCTTGCTCCAACTCCCAAGGTCTTTCCCACATACCAAGTCATCACATTATTGTTATTACTATTGTTGAAAAATGCATTCCATTTACAAGTGTTAACTGTATGGTTTTTAAGGAGTTTCATTTCTTTCTGCTACAAAATAGTCCTGATATCTAAATCGTCGGCTCAAAATCACCTAGTTCAGTTTTTTGGGAGGTACTCTGTCATTGCCAATTAAATTTACTCCTTCAACTCAAGTTAGCCTTGACTTTACTGCACTTGCCATGCCTGACCAAACTCATTCTCCCAGGTCAGGAATCCTGATCACCTGGAATGCTGCTGCAGTATACAACTGAACCTGATTAATTTTGCAGGAACCAACCAGGGGAAAATGGCAAGAAGAGGCCCAAAAGTGACGAGAGGGGGGAGGGAGGGAGCAGGGAGGGAGGGAGGGAGGGAGAGAGAGAGAGAGAGAGAGAGGGAGGGAGGGAGGGAGAGGGTGGGAGGGAGAGAGAGACTCCCATAGGAACCTGATTTATTGCAAAATGCCCAAGGCATTTCAGAGCATTTCCTGCTTCTTCGGGGACAATTTTTGTAGCTTTTCTAAAAGGAAGAAGAAGAAGAAAATCAATGCAAGTTTGCTCTTGCAGCAACCATTAGCCATGAAGAAATAGGAAATCCTTTGAAATACATTGGGCATCCCCGTACCCAATAAATAATTTCATCCATGACATTTTTTCCTCCTATAATTTCACATGAGATCTTCCCCGTTGACACAGAATGATCAAAAGCAAGGTAACAACATGCTATCCATACTTCTACACCACAAGAACATTTTTAAGGACCTTAATTTTTATGTCTTCTTTGCTTTGTAGTCTAGTAGCCCCATAAGCTTATGTAAACCAAATTCCTCTTATCCCCATTATCTTCATTTTGACAGTGCCAAGCAATTTGTATAAATGAAAATGCGTGACTGTCAGTCTTCCCTCCCTCCCTCCCTCCCTCCCTCCCTTCCTCCCTCCCTCCCTTTCTTTTTTTCTTGGCTTCCCTCTCCCTCCCCTTCATCATCTACACCATGTACTTATTTTGGCCTCTTATAATAAAGGCTTAGCACCAAATAAGGACTTAAGTAGTCACAATATTTTACACTGATGATCAGAGCAGTCATTATTATAACTGAGCAGTGAAATAAACACCCGTCCTAATTACAGGAATTGCATGAGGCTCACCAGGCAGTGACAGGCATCAACCTTAACAATAAAGTTTGGTTTAGAACATAATGTTGGGGGAGGGGAAAGGAAGAGATGAATAATAGCACAATGGTACTGTGTATATTTTAATTAGCTAAAGGTAACCAAATGAGATTTGCCACTATTATATTGAGGTCAGTTCTCCACATGGCTTCAAGCATAACACATTAAGGCAGGCAAGGTGATGCCAAACCGGGAGTTTAAAAGTAATCAACATAATTAAACATAAAGTAAGAGCATGTGTTAAAAGCTACACCCATTTTACTGATCACCCTATTTGCATTAGACTTGTACTGTAAATATTAGCACCAAAGAAGTGCTAATTAAATTGTTCCCTTACAAACAGAAAGAAGAAAAAAAAAGTCTAATCTAATTTGATGCTTTTAGAGTAGCTACACCACATCTGAGTCTGTGGAAGTCATTCCAAAGAAATATTCCATTTGTACTGCATTGTCTAATTGGTTTGAATACACTCACACACTGGTGATAATATTTGATGGTTAAGATAGCCATTGACCAAAAAAGGCAAGGGGAATCAGCAACAGAAAAGAGTGATTCAGAATGCGATATTTTTCCCCCCAGGCTCATGCACAAAATAATAGTTCTCAAGATCTAAAGCATTTTAAAAGCTTTTGGTAGCAAGGACATGGGTTCCAATATCTCTTGAATAGGAAATGGTCTTCCAATATAAACAGGATTTCCCCAATGTGTACAGATGTTCCTGAATCAATACTGAATCTCATCTTCCAATCGCTTTCTGGGTTCATCCTAATTTAAATTTTACTATCTCAAGTTTTGGGGTTCCCGTCAAAATCTATGGGGCCTAAAGTAATGACAGTAGAAGGCATCCTTCTCCTTTGCATGTGCAAAGAGTTTCCATTGTTTGCAATAATCAAATTCTTCGAGAATCAGTGGTTTCCATTCGTCATATGCATCTGTGATCAGACGGGATTACAAATATTATAGGAACCATTCCCCATTAATTACTTCTATTATTTTTTTTAAAAAAATTGCCAGATACCATTTTGTATACAAATATTCAAAATACAAATGCAGATATGTTTATGGTGCACACATGCGTATAGGTATGAGTATGTGCATGCACACTGTTTCGAAGCTTCCTTTCTTTTTGCTTCTTTCTTGTATCTTCTTCTCTGCATCTTCCTTGCTATTTCCTGCAATTCTGTCAAAGAACACCCATACATGGTCACGCTTTCTCATAATTCACAGAACTGTATCTTAACAACAGTTAGTATCTTGTAATCTAGGTAAGAAGCAGCTAACTTGGGATGCCACGATCAATGTGGTGAGAGGGCTGATCACTTGGGATCGCTTGTAGGGACAGGCTGTTGTGAAAAGCAGAACTACTGAATAATGAGCCCTGCAACTCGTCAGATTTTCAGCCCGTTCCCATCCAATCCGGGCAAGGGCTGGCATTGAAAAGACCCCCAAATGAGCCAGAAGTCTTCCACTCCATCATGAAGAGCTGCTCTCTGGAGTATGCACCAGTGGGGAAATGCTTAAAACACTTACCATATGTGGTTAAGAAAGGCCTAATTTGTCCATTTGGAAATTTTGCCTTGCTTGTGAAAAGGATAGTTAATTTAAAGTAATTTGTTTTGCAGGTGAGGCTTTATTCAGAGTGGTTAATACATCACCCTTGGTTGCCTGAACAATTAGAAATTGTCACCAAAGAAAAATGTTGCCATTCATGTAAATAACTATTTACCTAAAGGAAATGTGAATCCACAAGAGTCAGCATACTTTAATGAGGCATGACAACAGGGAAAAAAAACAGCAGTATGCTGCATCTGCTAAAGCTGACATCACTTATGGTAGAAATTGGCCAAAACAACTATTATTTGTTTGGTGTGTATGTGGGTTTTTTTTTTCCTTGTCAGAAATAATGCAGCTTGAAATTTTCAACAGGCAGCACGAATCCAGGCCATTTGTTATTTCTAATGGCCTAATTGTTCTCTTGGCAGAAATAAAAAATTGGGGCACTTGTGTCATTTACCTAAATTTCTAATTAATGCAATGCCAATAGAGAAACTGGAACATGGGAAGAGGAACTAAAAGGTCAGATGACAAATGTCTGTGCTAGCCTGTATGCAGTTTGTCTTGACTTTATGTTGTCTCTTTTCCTCCCATGCTTTAACAACAACTACAGAGTTTATTCCATAGATGAGGCAAGATTTTCTTTGGTTTAAACGAAAGGAAAATATTCTAATCCATCAACGTTCATTGCAGTGGTGAAATCCAATTTTTTTTACTACCAGTTATGGGGGCGTGGCTTGGTGGGCGTGGTGTGGCTTGGTGGGTGTGGCTTGGTGGGCGTGGCAGAATACTGCAAAATCTCATTCCCATCCCACTCCAGGGGAAGGATATTGCAAAATCCCCATTCTACCCCACTCCTGTGGGAAGGATATTGCAAAATCCCCATTCCCTCCCCACTCCTGTGGGAAGGATATTGCAAAATCCCCATTCTACCCCACTCTGGGGCCAGCCAGAGGTGGTATTTGCTGATTCTCCGAATTGCTCAAAATTTCCACTACTGGTTCTCCAGAACCTGTCAGAACCTGCTGGATTTCACCCCTGGTTCATTGCTATGCAAAATGTGGGTTAGCTTGAGATATGGATTCAAGATCTGACTTAGTAGATAGCACTAGGGAAGGCTGTCTTTTCCCAATTAAAATTATTTCAAAAGCAATAAGCTACATCATTGTTTCTTTCATAAATGAATGTTGAAATAGGACAAGAAGAGACCTGACGAATGTCACCAATTTTCAGCTATCTGCTGAAAAAGATAGACTTTTCTGGAGCTTCCTTACATCTCCTCTAAATTATGGTAGAGCACAGAAACTGATCTGATGAGTAACAGAATTAATTCAGTTCCATTTCCAGTTGAAAGCAACTGTTTTACAGTTAAGGAGAAGAAGAGTCAGAAATATTTCATTGTGGTTTAAAATAGTAATAGCACTAGCATATAGACTTACATACTGCTTCATAGTACTTTACAGCCCTATCTGTCAGCATATTGCCACCAACAATCTCGGTCATTTTACTGACCTTGGAAGGATAAATGACTGATTCAACCTTGAGAATTGCACTGCTGGCATTTGGCAGAGTTAGAATTAGCCTGCAATACTACATTCTAACCACTGTGCCACCACTTCTTATTTGTAAAAGTTACAAAGAAAGAAAACATATTAATTTAAATGTTAGGAACGTATCACCAGGAGAGCAACTGTACTTGATTCTTTGGAAGCTGGTCGGAAATAATCCAGAGTCAATAATACTTCAGTAGATTCTTAGAGGACATCATCTAATGATGTCTTCATTGACGATCAAGCTATATATTCCAGAACAAAGAGTAGAAGCAAATACAAGAAAATATTTTTTTGAAATAATAGCAGAATATTTATTTCTTATTTGTATTGCTGCTCTGTGACCATAAGAAATAATAAAATCACTGTTGCTTTATACCTCTTGAGTATTAGGTTCATGTTTTTTTCACAAAAGTGGTGATAATAATCTGTTTAATGTACTGGGCATGTGGAAAAGCCTGCTATCAGTGGTAATAGTACCTTGGATTTCTCCTGCTATGCCAGGAATTTTTTAAAAATGGATAAAAGAAAGAGTTAGGAGTTGCGTTCTTGACAACTCCTTTTCAATTCAAGGAATTCTTGAACTCTAACCAGTGGTGGGATTCAGCCAGTTCGCAACACTTCGGGAGAACCGGTTGTTAACTTTCTGAGCAGTTTGGCAAACTGGATATTGGAAGAAATCATTAGGGCAGAGAACCGGTTGTTAAATTACTTGAATCCCATCATTGACTCTAACCCTTCTAAGTTTTATATTGGGTTGTGCTGGATAATCAGAAGGTAAGCCAAATGTATTAATAGAACCCAAAGCTTTTGGAAGAAGAGACGGCGTTAGGAGATATGATTGAAAGGCCCATCTAGATACAATCCACAAATTTCAATATTTATAAGTTGTGTGCTACAGAAGAACTCATCAATGGATTTAAAAAGAATTTTATGTAGCTTAATAAATATGATTCAAAAGTTGTTTCCATATTTTCAGTATTGCCATTGCCATTATGCATACAAAATATTACACTACTACATATAGCAACGTATAACAGGTTCTGAAAGCTTCTGGAATTATTTTAAATGTATGATCTAATAACTGCCTTTCCGGTGGAGAGGTTATTGAAGAAACTGTTGGTGACCTATACTATAAAGATACTTGTGACTGAATCTTTGACTTCATTGAAGAAGTTAATCTGAATTACTGTAATGCCATTAGAATACAGGTATCCAGTGATGCATGAAAACTGAAATTTCAAGGGGATTTTAAAAAGGCTTAGTTATTTGGAACTGAAGTCTGCCCTAGTCACCAATGGGATAATAAAGCAACTCTGTTGGGAGTGGAAGGTTGTAGGCAGATACTGATAATAGAAAAGTAAAAGCGAAGAGTGGCTGACTAAATTCATGCTGAGAACCTATAAAATCCAGAAAGAATAAGAGTTGCAGACTTGTGACTTTGAGAGAAGAGATTAAGAAAAGCTGGTTATGTCTAGCCTTCAGAAAAGGAGACTATGAAAACTCTATTTTATTACTTGGAGGTGCATCATAGGACAAAGCCTGGATTTTGTCAGTCCAGGACAAAGAACAACAATCTTAAATAATAGGAAGGCAGAATCCAGTTGACTATTAGGGGTGGGGGGGAGGATGATTTCCATTTCAGGGCTTTCATTGGGATGTTGATATTCATGTCTTTCCATTCAAAGAGAGAATTCCATGAAATATCTTCAAGTACAGGATCAAGGAATGGAGACAATATATTATATAATCCACCGGGCTCGTACTTGGCCTTGCTAGATTACCACAATACATTTTCACTGGTGCAAAGTGCAGAGTTTATCTGGCATAAATTAGGGAAGAAACAGCGACATTTTTTTTCTGGAGATTGGAAGAAACCCCAAACCAATACCACAAGGTCGATGTCTATTATACAAATAAATAAACGAATAAGTAAATCTCTCCCAGGCACACCCCAGAACGCCATGTCAAATTTGTTTCATATTTATTTCTAAGGTGACTTCTTTTCCAGCACTGTTATTTTATACAGATACAGTTTGAGAAGAGCCTTGAAAGGCCCGAGCTCCCTGTATCTAGCACTCCAACGCTGAAAAGAACAGAAGGTGAGCTGTATCGTACTGTGGTGGGACTGCATCTCCCTACCAGGGAACAGTTTGTAGCAAACAGGCTGCGATATGAAAATGTATTTAATGCAATTAATAATTTAAGAAGTGAGAGCATGTGCTCTTGGAGAGTTAAATGCTTGTCAGAGTGATAGATGTACGCTTCAGCACCAATACATTTCCTATGAAGAGCAGAGGGATTTTGCAAACTTGTGTTGACCTTGGATTGCTGGATATAGGAGCCAGCTTGCAACGGCAGGCCTGCTTAGGGTAGGAGAGTGCATCAGTTCTCAATTTACAGCCCTTTCCCCAATTAAAGGACTGTAAAAACATTAAAATTAATGCCGTCTTAACTCCAGAGCAGGCTCTACTTTCTTAATTAGTGCATAATTATTCAGTTTTTGATATCCTGGAAAATTATCACATGGAAATTATTTTAGGCACAGTAGCAATAGCAAAAATTGCTCTCCGTCCCCTCCCCCCCTACTCTATTAACATGTGGAAGTAATTAACACTTTATTACAGGGAAAATACTATTACTGCTAATGTTTAATGACTTTTTGCCATTGCATCATAAGCAGGAAATTTAGAACACTGTAGAGCAATCGTCAGATGATCATGCTAGAAATATATTACAAAGATTATGGAACAGCACCAAACAATACATATGAACAGGGTTTAAGATGAAGGCCCCACATACAATCAGTTCTCAGGACATCTGTGTGCAGGAAATATGATTTGAATGGAGTTCATTGCCTCTGCAAAGTATGTTTCACTGTAATGTTGGTGAATCAGGGAATGAGCAGCAAAGATATGGATTCAATTCTGGTTCCAATCCAAAAATCTGTGGTATCATTTTTCTCATGATCATTCATCGTGCAAAAATTACAAATCAAAACAAAAGCCCTCCTCCTCCCACCAAAAAAAAAATCCAAAGTGGTTTTAAATATAAAAATACACCTAATATGAAACAGCAGTAATTTTCATGTGGGTTATAGATTTTTACGTTTTTGTGACTCATAGCAAATATCTAAGAGTAGGCATCCTATAAATGTCCGAAAAAATTATGCACCAGCTTTAGATGATTCACACCAACAGCAATTAAGATGCTGAGTGTACTTAAGTGTCGAAAAGGTCAGTGCTCAGGAAACAGCATTTTATAAACTAGTGTGACAGAGCCAAAGGTATTGAAGACAAAGGGTGTGTGTGTGTGTGTAAGAGAGAGAGGCAGGTTTCTTGCTCATGGAACTCCTGTGTTTGGTTTTGATGAAGCTGCAGCAGTTAAAACTAGAATATCATTGTTTACAAAATATGTCCCAACTATCAAAATGTAAATAGGAAAAGAAAAAAAAAAGTACAGTTAAGGCCAAAGCTATTTGCTTTGAAATGTCTTTATGGAAATGTTTGTGGTAACAGCACAAAGCAATGAGCTCCAGAGCTCTGTGTTAAATAAATCTAGAAGGAAATAGAAAACAAGAATGACCCAATACAACCTCTGTATATATCTGCATCGAGTTTCATTCTGCATATGATCTAATCAAGATATTGTCGGGGTCACTTGTACAGATGATAAACATGAACAGGGTGTGCTAATATTTTAATGTCAATCTATATGGATTTGTTAAAACAGTTGGAGGCGGGAATTTCCCCCCCTTCATTTATTTTCTATTATTATTTTCAAACGGAACATGTTCACATTGTACATTTATTTGTGAATTCACTTACATATATATGCAGGTAGAATTTGTCCCGGAACATTATATATACAATGCATTGCATCGTAGCAATTCATTTCTCATGCTATTGAAAGCATTTCGTTGAATATGAGCCTATTATCCAACCTTACATTATCTTGATATTCTGTCCTTGATACAGAGGAGTTTATCAGGAGATCTGTATAAATATAATATGGAATGATCAGGCTCATTTACCATATAGTTCTATTAATGAGAAAATAATCATTTTGTAGTTATAGATTAAATCAATAATCACCTAATTGAAGCAGAGAATAGAATAACAATATGTTTAACGCTGATTGTGCCATAGTTCTAGGGTGTCTTGTAATTATTTTCTTCTATAATAACAATCTGGAAATTGCTCCTAAGATATATGTCACAACAGTCATACATTTATTTTGAAACAATATTAAAGTGAGATTATTTGATAATCCAACCGCTGCAAATGGGACATCTTGATATTTACAAGACAACAAAAATCCTTATCTCTGTCTCTCCTTTCCATCAAATGAAAGTATTGTTAACAATTTTCTGAATCAGTGTTTGGACCACATAATAGACTGGAGAAAGACTATTTTTCTCAAATTATTTGTAAAGAATATGGAAGCCTTATTTGTGGACTATTTGTCTGTTCAAAATCTGAAGATGGGAGGTATACATTACTCCCAAACAAGTTGGTTTACTGTATTCAAATTATATTCATCACTAGAAACATAGCTCTTCTTAGCATATATATCTTTGCCAACTTAAGTTTACTGTAACAACTGTGATTCTATTTGACTTGCAGCATTGGTTTGTTATTTGATAGTCTTCGGTTTGCACTATTATAATGCATTATATAACTCTTCATTTAAAAGCAATCTAGAGATTCCAGTAAATCAAAATCACAGAATTAACTTTATTTTCTTTGGCCAGTAAAATAACATTACACTAATAAAGTGTAATATTCACTGCCTTCATTAGATCTACAAGAACAGCTGAAAAGAAAGAAAGAGCTTCAGGCTTTCTTACATAAAGGTTCATTTCTCACATAATTAACTATCTAGAAGCTGAGATCATCGTCTGAGGGCCCTCTTTCAATGGCCCTGCCAAACAAAATGAATGGGATAATTACAAACATCTGGAATAATATCACTTTTGCAATTTCTAAATATAATTCTTTTAAACCTACCCACCCCCCATATTCGATGCAACCATAAATCCTGGTAAAGAGTCAGATTCCAAAGCTTTGGTATATAATTCAACATCACATTAACATCTTTAACATTTAAAGATTTTCCCATAAATCTACTTATATTAAAATACCATTCCAAAAAGATACCAGATGATCACATAACCATACAGTATTATATGGGTCAATGAACCCTCAAATGTTTTACACCTTAAAAAAGGAAAATCTGTTGTTCGTGCATTCAAGTACTTTCTGTTGGGAGTCAAACACACAATTAATTCACATTTTAATGAATCAAATTTAATTGCAAATCTATTCATATAGTTTTAAATTTTTAAGGACATTAAGCCTTTGATGGGGCATTATTGAACATTCCAGTTATTTATTCCATGTTTTGAATATTTCAGAAAAGTCCACTTTTAAAATATTACTGAGCTTTCTATAGAAATATGTTATAGGATTTACTCTTGTCATGGATTCCATCAGAACATCTCAGGATGATCCATCAGAACATCTCAGGAGTCTTTGAAGGACCCAAAGTGTTTGACCATATTGATTGATCAAAACATGCTTAAATTGAAGATACTGCTATTGTTGTGACTTGAGAAGACCAAATTCAAGTGAAAATTGAGTGAAATCTTTAAATAGTAATTACATCATAATTGCTATTCAAATATTCCCTGGTAAAACATTTTACCACTTCTTTACAGACTAGATTTTTTCCAAAAAGTTAAATGTTCATAAATTTCATTACTGAAACCCAATCTATACCTCAACATGGCCCAAAGTTTGCCTGCATTTCTGAAAGTAGTTTTTTTTTTAAAAAAAATGTTGTTCCAAGAACCTACAAGGCAAATACATAATAGCTTTCAGACATAGCCTATAAAGTCCACCATAATTTCATTCCACATACTGATGGCTGATAATATACAAGCCAAATTATATTTTTGCAAATCAGACAGATTAAAACCACCTTCCTCAAATGGTAATTGCTAGTTGCTAAATAAAACTTTAGTTGTACACTATAACAAATGCATTTCCTAATCAATCTTAAAGGAATATTTATTTGATATTAACATAGGAATACCTCTATGGACATAAATCAAGAGAGAGACAATATTCATTTTAATAACATTAATTTTTTACCCCACAAATTTAAGGGAATTTTAACCCATCTGTTTACATCCAATTCAACCTTTTATAAAAGACTCAAAATATTTATTTTCTTATATCTAGAAATAATTTTCCAAAGAGTATGTAAATCCCAAATATTTAATATAATCAGTAGAAATCACAAAGCCCAACTCTTTATGTACTGTAACTGTGTGGATCTATTAGGACCTAAGGGAAGTTGATATTGCAGATAACTATATATCTTTAGAATTTGTGTCGTCAATTCTTCTTACAGTATATACAGTATATTTTATTTCACATAGGTTGTCTGTGGTAGAAATAAGGATGTTTTGCAAGGAGAGAGAGAGATAGAGAATAATGTTAGTCTAACTCATACTCAGTTAAAAAAATTCTCTTATTTTCTGCATTTAATTTCATTTGCTTGGTATTCTTATTTTTTCTGAGGTTGTAATGTAATATTACTTATCCCAAAAAAGAATAATTAAATGTGTATGTATATAGTGCTTACATTTGTATTAGTATAATTGTATCCTGCTATTAAATGTTGCAATATGCAAATACTCTGGCTTTCTGATTTCAGCCAGGTAGCCTTTATAGTCTCCTTCCATTAATGATTTTCCATTCTTCCTCTCTAACTTTCATGCAATCTTCTAAACTTCTAAGATATTTAATCTCCTTTGAGGTTATTTGGCATTTTTATTTATTTATTTCCCTCCTACACACAAACACACATGCCAGTTCTTTTGTAGTTCTGCAGAAGTCAGAGTTTCCCAAACCTGCTCATATCTCCTCTAATCTGAAGGCTAACATTGTTTTCACTATATAAAGATAAAAATGCTGGTATTAGCATTGTATTAATTGCTGGAAAAATTTATCAGAAGTTTTAATTGTAAATCTAATTTTATTGTTTAAATCAGGGCAATCTATTTTATCAGTTTTCCAATATTTAAGGGGCTGCCACAAAAAAGAGGGAGTCAACCTATTGTCCAAAACACCTGAAGGCAGGACAAGAAGCCATGGATGGAAACTAATCAAGGAGAGAAGCCACCTAGCAATAAGGAGAAATTTCCTTACAGTGAAAACAACAAATCAGTGGAACAACTTGCCTCCAATAGTTGTGGATGCTCCAACACTGGAAGTTTTTAAGATGAGATTGTACAATCATTTATCTGAAATGATATGGGATTTGCTGCCTAAGTAGGGGGTTGAGCTGGAAGAGCTCCAAAGTCCCTTCCAACTGTTCTGTTATCATATAAATCTATATACACAGATATCTACAGAAATATTCAGCAACAAATATGAAATACAATATCTAAGGCTATCTGGAATGAAAGGGGAGTGATGGGAATCATATGTGTTCATTACATTTTCTATTAAAAATAATTCGGGTTTAAATAACTAACATTTCTAATACTGACTATTATTAAGAATGAATGGCATTAAAATGTGATCCCCGAGTAATTAGTTTGAGGGCTGTGCTATTAGCATCTAATCAAACATATCTCAGCAACATTTTTTCTGACCTGCTGCAATGATTTTGTTTGTATCTCATCCTTAGCAAGGTTTACTGGCTGCATTGGTTAAACTACTACACTTCCTCCCTTAACTCAGCAGCACCCAACATCAGTCACAAGTTACATACAATATGTTATATTTTGCCATTGGAAGTGACTGGTAGTGGGTAGAATTAGAATTGGCAATTCTTGGCAATTTCAAACTGATATGAACATATGGCCTCCCTTCCAGTACAAGTCTCCATTTTGGCTGCCATTTTGTTGATATCTAAATGAGTTAGACAGTGTCACAACTTCTACTCCATTTCGTCAAGTCCATGATTGCTTGGAACAGAAAGAAGGATAGTATATTTTACAAAATTCTACACGATAAGCCAGAAATGTAAGTTTTCAACTGGCCCACTAACTGAAGTGGCCTTCAGCAACATTTGTTTATAATTTTTCCTGTCTTCTTCTTTGTTTAAATATGAATTGTTGTTCGTTAAAACATTTATTATAAAAGACTGAGTTCACCTCAGTTAATTTAATTTGAGAAGACCGAATGGCAAAGCAGTCTAAAATTCAGTTTTTTGCTTCTTCTGATTAAAAGATCTCAGTAACAATGGTAAGATGCTGGAAATCTGGATTATACAGATCAAGAGTCAGATTAATCTAAGGTACTGTAGAGATTAATGGATTTCATTTAGTTGGCATTTTTTTGATCCAGCTCACCTTAGAAATTAAAATGTGAATTGCAACATAGTAAATTGAGGGCTGGCACCATGATACCCCAAATAGTGTCCATGCACTCCAAAAACCAAAGTTAAACATTTTTAAATAGACAAAAATAAATGAAGGGTGTGTGTGTGTGTGTGTGTGTGTGTGTGTGTGTGTGTGTGTGTGTGAATGAGTGAGAGAGAGGGTGGGGAGAGAGGGAGGGAGGGAGGGAGGGAAGGAGAGAAAGAGAGGGGGAGGGAGATGCAAATATATAGTTACATTTGCATAGGTACAGCTTTATGATGAAAGTATTTTGAATGGGCATTCACTGACTTCAAAAATAGTGCAGATCTGTATTCAGAACATTTCTACTGAGTTAACATATTAAATCTAGCTTCATTTTAAATATGTTTATTTGGTTATTTTTATATATTCGCACTAAATAAATTAGTATTATGAATACTATGTTTTTTTTAATCTTGAAATTAGAAGTTGATTGAATAATTCAAAAATGGTGAACAATTACCAGCTGAAGACAAATTCTAAAAATGAGAGAAAAAAGAAAGAGAAATTAAAGAAATCTACCCTGCTGTACAGCTAAGGGGCTTTTATAAAGCAGCCAATTGTTATGATTCCTTTTAATTAAACACAAATGAATTAATTGATATAAAGTACTGCTAGGCAATTATTTTGCTGACATTTAGTCTCTTTTGAGACATATTTTGTTTACTGCATCTATCATTTCTAAGAATTTACTACCCATTTCTGTGTTAGCTATTTTATCCATATATTTAAACAGTTAAAGTTTGTTCTATTTCAAAGTTTTATATTAATTTAGTATTTGTGTTAATGGGACACATATTAGACCCAATAGTATTTACATTTTTTAATCCATCTGCTGTCCCTAGGCCATCGTTGTACATGAGATATTGCATCTTAATGAATTTTCCTGGTTAAAAATATTTAAATAAATGAATAACTAAATAAGTAATGAAATGCTGATTTTCATTTCAGTATACACAAGTTTACTGACAGCCTTTTGCATTCTGATTTTTCAGTAAGTTATTTTAGTCTATTGATACCATTAAGCAAAAAGGAAAGAGACATTATCAAGCTGATCGGCTATATAGAATGAATGAATGAATGAATGAATGAATGAATGAATGAATGAAGAAATAAAGAAAATCAAGATAAAATTTAAAATTCCCAATAACTGAATTTTTTGGAACAGTAAAACAACAGTAATATGTGCCAAACTCAGAATGGAAAAACAAAAATACTATCTTTTCTCCATAGTGCACTTTAATGAAAGTATTTCCTTTTCTTTCTATTTTTTTAAACTAAAATAGGATAAGCTAATAGGAATATGAATTAAAAAGCAATCTAGTGTAATGTTTTAGCATACAAAATAAACAAACTCAAAGAAATTGTACACAATTTCCTTTTGGATGAATCAAATATTTTATCTTGATATGTTCTAAGAGGAGGGAATCCTTATGACTAATCCATATTTTAAAAGTGCTAAAAGCACTCCATACTCTTAACAATACATATATGCTTAGAAGTTGAAGTGATAAATGGAGGAGAAAGTTAGTCATGTAATGTATTTAGTACATAATTAATACCTGCAAACATCAAGTATTTCTTGAAGGAGCTATGATAACTACAAAACTGAGAACAATCAAATTCCTTGTTTATAATGCACAAATAGGATTGAATATTCTCTAACCCAGGCCAATCTCAATTTCTTGTGAGAGATAAGGGGTGACACCAACTTGAATAAATCCAGAATAAATCAACTGAATATATTTATCTCTCCACTTTTTTTTATTTTTCACATTTCTGAACTGTCCATCTCCCTGGAGAGTGGAGCTCTGGTTGATACACATTAAACATTAAAATATAAAAACAAAATATAAAAATTAAAATTTTAGAATTAAAAATTTAGAAGGCAGAAAAATAATTAAAAGTTATTAAAATTGGTTTAAAAAACAAGCAGTGATGTTTTTCAAAATGTATTGGTTTGTGTATTCTGGTTCGTTGGCTCATGAGTATTATTTTAAATGCTTTTTTTTCAAAAATAAAGACTTTTTGGAATGCTTTTTAAGTTGAAAACTGGAATATACTATTTTATATGGCATGTTTTACTTGCTAGTCATTGTGAAGTCGGATGTAGTCCTCTGAAATCGGTAGTCTATTAAATATCAGAAGAAAAACACATCAGATATTGTTATTCAATATATAGGAAAGTAAAATCAATTCTAGATATGCAGTTAAAGATAGGAAATTTCAAGAATTTTGAAAGATTCAGATGCAATATTTCCCTACTTAGCATAAAGTTTTATTTAATTTTCTCTAGGGGTATTTTCCAGTTCAATCTGTATTTGCTATGTGCCTGCTACAAGGAATATAAAATGCATAACTATTGTCATGTGATATTAATGATTACACGTTTCCAAGAAGTATGTATTATATAGAAGTATGGCACGATGTAGACCAGGAATGTAAAACTGGATTTCTTTGAGAGCCAGATTAGCATTGTAGTTCTCCTCCACAGGCCGGCCCGGGGGGGGGGGGGGGAGATGAGAAGGATGCCTCCTGCAGCACCCTGTTGGCCAAAACGGGATGCAGGAGGCCACATGCCCCATTTTGCCTGGCAGAATGCTGCAGGAGGCAGTCCAGGCTGAAAATGGGGCAGGGGGCTGCGTGTACCCTGTTTTGGCTGCCAGAAGTACCACTGGCCAGTCCTTTGCTATTTCCAGGCCAGCCCACAGGCTTGACCCAGGGGTCTTGAGTTTCACACCCCTGATGTAGACCTTCAGTTTATTTTATAGATAATCTTATTGAACTGAATATTCACCCACGTAGCCTCAATTTTATTGTGTTGTACAATCATTTCCAACTCCCAATATTATAAATAGTTCATGTTATTTGTTACATATTGTTATTCAAAAGATATATAGACTTTTCATATATAGCAAAAGCTATAATCAGATATATTTGACATTACTTGGCTCACATAAGTAGATGTATCTTTTGACAATTGAATCGTCCTATGATTCTGGTTGACAAACAGAACTGGAATTTGGTGCAACTCAGCTCACTGGAATGTTCTTGAGTCAGCTATTCATTTTTCTTTTTACAATCCTGTAATCCCTTATTTCAGGGTAAAATCAGGGAAAATGAAAGAAACTGAGAAACTGAAACTGAGAAACTGAAACTGAGAAACTGAGAAAGATGCCCTTCCTAATACATAAGCAGAGTTCAAAGCAGATATTTTATCTTTGCGCCCTGAGAGAGAAACATCTGCCACTGCCTAGGATTGAACTCTCAACCTTCCGAATTAGAGGCGAACATCTTCATCACTAGTCCACTAGCGCTTGACATTCATCGATGTTTTCGGAAGGGGAAAAAAGCAGAGAATTTAAATGATATAAATGGGTGTGTCAATCAAGTGTCCTAAGCCTTAGTAGCTAAGGAAGGGGAAAAAATCTAAATAATTATTAGAAATTGCTTCTATGTTGCTTCTACAGCTAATGATTTAGCTGTTTAAGATTTCTGGCTCTTTAATAAACAAAGGTCAAATAAGCTTAAACAGCTACATCTCTGTTCAAAAGCTTGAAGCCAGTTTAGGAAGTCATATTACTAATTGTAATGAAAATGCGGTAGAATAAAAGAAAGCTGTGATTGGGAAGGAATAGATTTGAATGATGTGTGTCATAATTTCTGAGTGTTTGATCATCTAGGGTTTCAGCAGAGATACTCCATATCCTCCCTCCTACTTGTTGCTATCATTCCTGAGAATGACAAAGACCCATCAATCAATCAATCAATCACAATACACTTGTATTGTATCCTTGATCCAATGGATTTCAAGCTTTCACAATACAATAAAATATATAACTCATACAATTAAGAAAATGCCACATTAAACAAATGAGACCTGAACCTCCTTTTTCAAAAATGCAAAATCTATATCATAGTGAAGCGTGGAAAAAGGATATAAAATCCAAATGTAACAATTTACAAGTTGCAGGAACTCTGTTAAAAACTTCCAGATTTCTAATTTTTAGTATCATTCAATAGATGGGGCAAAACAAGGTCATTTAGATCGAGTGTAAAGATTAGTTGGAGATGTGTGAAGCATACATATTTTTAAATATGTAGTTTATTATTAAGCGATAATTATTTATTAGCAGTAACTTTAATTATTATTTTAATGTTATTCTTTTCTGCCATCTACATTTATAACATTTTAGGTTAGCTTTCTAATGTAAAAACAAAAATAAAATAGCAAAACAAAACAAAATAGCAAACAGCATGGAAAATTGGTATCTATAGTAATTTTAATGTTTTTACAAACCTCTGCAGGCAAAGTGAACAGAAAGTTTGTTTCTTGCTCATTAATTCAAGTATGTGTAATTTTCCATCATGTGGGTCAACAAAGAAATCCAGCTGGGAATGTTGAAATTGTCTGGAAGGGGAGAGCAAGGAGAGAGCCTGAAGGACAAAACATCTGGGTCTGGAAGACCAGTCTTTCTGCTTGTATGATTTTCCCTTGCTTGCAATTTTCTTCCTAAACAGCCTTCCTCAAGCTGGTTCCTTCCATATGTGTTGGGACTACAACACCCAAAATTCCCAATTAGCATGTTGACAAAGCTAATCTGGAACATCTGTAATTTTTTGGTGCCAGTTTTCAGGGCACCATGGGAGTTTAGAAGGCATGTGGAAGTACTTAGCAATCCTCCGGTGTGGTGGAAGTACCTACCATTCATCCAATTGGATTTTTGGATCCAAGCCAGGAATCACTCCAAGAGGAAGTGAGCAAGCATCCCTTGATTTTCCAATATCCCCTTTGCTCTCTTATTATACATCACTTATACTTAGCAAATATCCTTCTATCATAATCACATTTTTTTCCACCTCAAAGTAATTTTTCCAGACAGCCTTCTGTTTCAAGTCCTAACTGAGTAATATAACATCTACCTATGGGGAAAGCAGAGGCCCGACTTTTTCCAATGTGATAGTAAATATCAATTTGACTGCGGATGTAAATGTAGGTGGCAATATTTTCATCAAAAAAAACCCCCCAAAACACCTTTTTCTAGATCACATGTTGTTCAGGAATTATGAGAAATGGAAACTTCTAGGGAAGAAATGACAAACAGAAGTAGAGCTGACAACTGTGGATGAATGAATAATCAGTGAGTGGACTAGCAATTTGGGATTCTACTCCAGACAAGCAAAAGGGCTTGGGATCACCCACAAGTATTCCAGGCAGATCCTCCTCAGGAGGAGATTGTAACACAGTGGTCTATGGTGGGTTTAGAGCTCTGGGAGATGAGGGAATGCCAACTACACTTAAATCATTATCTGTACCTTTATGGACAGAGAGTTTACATATTTCCTTTACTAGTTATTTTTGAAAATTGGCTATTAATTGCTTTCTTGTTATTAGGAACCTTTAGAATAACAGATTTCATAGCATTAAGTAAGTGTCCCTCAGTCATTATCAAAACAAGTTTTAAATAGAAGTTTAAGGACTTAAAATAATCATTAATAAATGGCAAAACGGGGTTTAGAATATTGATTTTGGAAAGTTAGAAATGGACTAAAAGTCCAGATAGATTTTAAATAAGATTTTGGAATTAAAGAGTCCTTCCCATGGGAAAATGCTGTTGTTTTCATTTTTATTTTCCAATAAAATGGGATGGGATAAGATTTTGAAGGCTAGACACCACAAGGAACCAGAGGGAACTAAAAATTTCTGTTGAAGGAGAATAACATTTACATTTGACTTACTAATGCAGAATGGAGCAAAATACTATAACATTCGATGTATTGAAAATATTTGTGAACAATGTACACAGAAGTTAATTTTAAGTTTGTCTGCCATTATAAATTGACTGTCTTTAAAAATGTTAGGGAAAGAGAACAAAATTTACTGGACAAAACTGAGATTCATCTGAAAGTGGATTTAAAAATAGCAGGCATCAAGAATGATATAGAGAAAAAAGTTATAATGATATACAAATGCAACTAATTTACTCCTTAATAATTAAAAGGGATATACAAATAATAAACCTAAAGAATGACTTGGATAAAGTTCCAATGTTAAATTTCCAAAAGAGACTTGTTAAAGGTTCAAATAATTTTGTGAGAAGGAAAAATGAAAATGAAATCAACTTCTAGAACATTATTTGAAGGGATTGGAGATCAAGATTACTAAAAATAAAAAATGAATTTTAAAGTTGGTTTATTTGATCAATGTTAAAATAGATATATTATTATCTCTGGTAACCCTTAATGGACTTTTGCAATTGGGACTGAATTATGATGGTTTTAGGATTTGTTTATAGAAAAGAGAGAAATAGAAATAATTTGTTGTATTTTAATTTATAAAATTGTTTATATTTGTGATGAAGGGGCAAGTCATTTCTTTATACATTTCTTTACTATATTCTTTCTATTTGTATTCCTTTTTATTATTTCCTGTGCTTTTAATTTTCTTCTTTTTATCCTTTAATTTTTTCCTAGTTGGTATTAGTTTTATCTTTTTATTTGTAATGTTTAATACAACTGTTATCAAAAAATGAAATTATGGGAAAGGTAGCCTAAAATATTTGGAGGAAACTGGATTGGGGAAAGCTGTTATAGGTACAGAACAGTGTATGGTCTCCTAATGCACAGCTTTCAAATGCAATAACCAGAGTACTAGGGCATAAAATTGGAAATAGGCAATCCAAACATCAGAATTCCATTACAATTGCTGTTCCTGTCCTTTTCCTCTTTGAGAAACAATGCTCCAATATTACCAGAGGGATTTTCTGCCCAAAAGATTGCATTGTTATAACTACATTTCAGAATTAAAAAGAGTGCATAGCAGAAGCAAGACAATATTTGTGTGCTAGCAATGTTTTACTCCAGTGTCGCAGGACAACAGAAAGAATGGCAGTCCAGGTACTATATTGTCTCTCTAAAGCCCCAGTGTGAATACCAGGAATCCTAGCTGGGATTTTCTAATGTCTTGGCTACTTTCTCCATAAATGATCGGGGGCCGCAGCTACTGATATTTCTACTGTGGAGATATACAGTATAGTGCTATAACAGTAACAAATATCTCCCCCAAAATATGGGTGGAAAAAAATGAATGAAACAAAAATGGGCCAATAGATAATTGGAGCAGAAAAAATACTGGTTGACTGATAGTAAGGTAGGTAAAGCATATCTACTTAATATATGCTACCTGTGATTCATATTATTTTCCTGGTTTTTATGCTGCAAGAACAGACCAGTTCCTTATTTAAGGAATATTTTATGTTCAATTCATCTCCAAATATGAAATAACAGATTGTTCTACCTGTTCTGCAATACCACGTTATGTACACTGCAATGTTGCTTTGTTCTACCAAATTCTGTCTGAAAGAATATGGTGCCATAACATTATGTCCTTGCTTTCTTAAGATCACCTGTTAAGAATGGGTTTGTCACTATCTACTTTTAGGATTGATTTGAACTTTCTAGTCTAACCTACAATTTTGGCCATTCACTGGTAGATTCCCATCCAAATGCTAACTGGGTCTGATGCTGCTGAGTTTCCAAGCCCAGACAAATTCAGCTACATGCAGCCACTACCTGACAAGAGTCCCAAAGTTGCACCCTCCAGGTTCCATGCAAGGCTTAGCCATGTGTAATAGTACCACAATCAGTTGTGGTTTCATTTTCAGATTTCAAATTTCCATTAGGTCTGGATGATTTTCTAAGTAACCTTTTCTAAAACCTGAATATAAAATCCATCTACTTAGCAATGTTTCTCTTTCAGGTGCTCTTGTTTACTGCAGTGGCTTGTTTAAATAATATGGATCTTCTCGGAAGTGTTTTGCAAAGGCTGTTTTTCACCCCCTCTGGATGCCTGTAAATGGGGGATGGAGAAGCCAAGCAGCTGTGAGCCAGAGTCCTTATTGTATCTCCCTGTAGACCCAGCACTGTGTTCCTCTTGGTTGGCTGCTCATGACTGAGTTGGCTACAGTTCTCCTGGAGTCCCAAGGGTAAGCTTCATGAGGAAATAAATCCTCCTTTTTTTAACTGTTTCACTTTTGCCTCCATACCAGGTAAGTGACAGACTGCACATGCTGTGCATCCTCATGCACTTGTTAGGGCTCATTGAAAACCCACTCCTGCACAAAGGCGGTGAGAGGTGACCACCTCAGCAGACAGGCCAGCAGGCATTGTAAATATAAGTGGTAGTGACTCCAGTGAAGATCTCTGGGGTCGTTTAAGTATAAGTGAATGATCAAAAGGGGCAACTGTGCACTTTTGCACTGAAATATGCTGCAATGCATTACTAAGTTCAAACTAGCCCTGGTAAAATCTGTTTGCTTTTGCAGGGCTTATAAAATAGGAACCAGCTTCTGAGATCTACGAGTGGGCATCGCACACTGCCCAGAGGCTACCATACGAGCATAAATTGGGCATTGTAAAGATTGCTTGGAGGTGAGAGATACTTCCAATGTAAACTACAGAATGCCCTGCATGGATTGCCCTTGTGACTATGTAGGACAGAGCGGGAGGAAGCTAACCACCAGATTGCAACAACACAAGCAAGCGGTCAGATGAGGAGACCTGAATTCACACAGCAATGAACAAGGACATACATTCAATTTTGCAGCTACTAAGATTGTTGGATGAGCAGGCACAAAAACAGCCAGGGAAGTGATTGAAGCCTGGGAAACAGGCCCCACCACAGTCAACAAGAGTGGTGATTTACCACCAACTTAGGAGGCAAGGACTTGGCAGCACAAGCAAGCAACAACTTAACAGCCAGCCATCAACACCTCAATCAACATCTAAAAAGCCACATACAACAAGCACATGTAAATACCACACAAAGAACAGGCCAACACAAACATTCTGCTAGAGACAAGTTCCCTGAAAATGGGCTCCAGCATGAGTCGGAAAGCTCAGAAGATAAAACCTCTGGTCCCGGTGACTGATCCAAATTGGATCCTACAACATTATCCTGCGACATGTATATTCACCTTTGTTTGTAATAGGAGCTAAACTAGACCACAGGGTCCTGGTGCAGAACACTTCACCTTGAAGCTGTGTCTAGTTCTATTATTGATACGATTATAACTGATCCATTAAGACATGGGTTAGAACACAGAGTGAAAGAGGTTTCAGATTATAGCCCTGTTGTCAAGAGATGACCCTTTGGTTTCCAATGATAGATCCTTTTGATAGAAATATGGGACCTATGTTCCATCTCTGACTTTGATATGTAAAGATTCACCTTGGAAATAAGAGAGTATCTCACAGACTGGAAGTAGGTCAGAGGAAAGCTATCAGGAAACCCTAAAATAAAATTAGCTAAATGTTGCTGGTAAGGATGACAGTTACAGATGATTTTTGAAAGCTTGGAGTCATTAATTCTAGAAAAAATAGACATTTCATAAGATAGGCCAAAACAAGGGACAATCAGAGAATGTAGAATACAGATTTGAATGAAGTATTGCCTTCTCCATTCAGTGGTAACAGAAAGGTATCCTCTGTAAAGGATAAAAATGAGGACTATTTCAAGATTGAAATTCAACTTAGTCCAACATTTTATTTTATTCAAAGTTTTCATCTTTCTAAATATATACTTCAGCTCAGCAGATACGTCCATCTTTCCTAGACCTGTCATCTCTCTGACTTGGGTTTTACTTCTTCCAAAGCTTCACTCCTTCTTTGCCTTGAGTAAAAATTTGTCCAGCTATTGAATCTCATCATTCCTAACTTCCCCTTTTTTTCTCTTCATTCCATGCCTAAATCTTGTCAAAAGAAAAGATTTTCTTTCAAAATATATAATAATGTGTAAAAAAAAAAGTTGCCTAAAACAGCTTTTTTTTTACATAAAATAATTAAGATTGCAAATCTGAAATACAGGCATTTTGACTTATTGAAATTTACAACCACATCATATGACACAATAGTTAAATATCATAATAGCTTCCTTCATTCATAATGGTCTACAGACATTCAACCTTTCTTCATCTGTAAAATAATACAAAGGAAAGAAAGCTGGAATTAACTAAATCTAAATCAGCTTCAACTTTTGATCTATAATCAGCTAAACAAGAAAAAAAGGCAGTTTATTGACTTCCATTTTTACCATAGATGCTTTTTATTTAATGACATCACTTATTGGAATTGTAATAGTACAACCAATGAGATTTCTACTGAGCACACTTTCAAAAAAATTCAAAACTCATCTCTCAGATATTTGCAAAAAAAAACCCTACAAGCAGATTTGAATCTTTAATCACCTGCTATGAAACCTAACTAGGAAGAATGTTGAGAGTTACGTCCTATTTCATTTCAAATATTTTCAGATCAGTTTTTGAAAGTCCACTCATCAGAATTTGTAATAACATACTTATTATATCTGATGTTAGGAATCCATCCTTTGTAATACTTCCTGACATAATTGTAGCTTTTGATACATTCAATCACAAGATCTTTCTAAATCATTTTGAAAAATACGATGGTCTTTCAGCTTCTGTTATTCAACAGTTCAAATCTTATTATAACCATTGACAACAGTTTGTTAATATAATTTCTTTCCATTCCTCCTCTTATATTGTCATCTGGAGTCATCTGTTACAATGTCATCTGGAATTCCATTGGGATTGGTTCTGACTTCCATGCTCTTCTCCTTTATCTACCTGCTACTGTTAGAAGCTACAATATCTTATCTCTTGTGATATGAGTTTTCTTATCATACTTTAGCTGCCATGAGGCAGTTTAATTTTCTATTTCTTGTACCCACATACAGGATCGATATTTTAATGCTTTATCATGGACTGAGCAATGTAGATTGAACTAAGCAATTTATGTGTAGTAAAACTTTGCTATTACATCTTCTGCTTTTCTAAGCATCTTTACAACCTGGTGCACCTGTTCCATATTTTTAAAAATGGCTTAAGTCATCCAAGATACTACTGAACTTTTGTGCGCTTAAAAAAATCACAAAAGAGCCTTACTGGCGCAGCAGACTAAAGTGCTGTTAACTAGCACCAGCTGCCTGCAATTACTGCAAGTTCAAATCTCACCAGGCTCAAGGTTGACTCAGCCTTCCATCCTTTCGAGGTAGGTAAAATGAGGACCCGGATTGTAGGGGCGATGAGGTGACTTTGTATAAAAAAAGAACACCTCTTGGGGGGGGGGCGAAAGCCCTACTAAGCAAGTATATACAAAAGTATGAAGGCTATTGCTTAATGCATTGTAAGCCGCCCTGAGTCTCCGGAGAAGGGCAGCATATAAATCTAACAAATAAATAAATAAATAAATAAACAAAACAAAGCTGCAATTGTTCATTTTATTGATTTATCAATTTGTATTCCTGTCTTTTCTTCTGGAGCTTGACCAGTACAGGTTGTTCTCAATTTATGAGGACAATTGATCCCCAAATTTCTGTTGATAAGTGAAACATTTATTAAGTGAGTTTGGCTCCATTTTACTACCTTTGTTGCCACAGTTGTTAAATCTATAGTTGAATCATTATAGTTAATAATCCAGTCATTAATGCTCCCCCATTGATTTTGCTTGTCAGAAGGTCACAAAAGGTGATCACATGACCTTGGGACACAACAACGGTCATAAATATGAACCAGTTGCCAAGCATCTTTTGATCACATCTTCATGAGGATTCTGGAAAGGTCATAAGTGTGAAAAATGATCATAAGTCACATTTTTCAACACCATTGTAACTTTGAACGGTCACTAAATGAGCTGTTGTAAGTTGAGGGCTATGTGTAAATCAAACTTTTGGTCCACATAAATTATTATAATCAACATGGATTGGGAACAGTTTCTTGGGAATCCATCCATGGGTTGAAATATTTTGCATAAAAAATGTGTATTTATCACTCAGCTATAGGATCTTATAATAAATGCATTAATATTAATTACAATAAGTCTGTCTCATAAAAACCCATACATTTAAACAAAGAAAGATGGGCAATTCATTCATGAAAGAAGTTACCATGTTGTCTAAGGTAAAAGGTTAAGTTGAGTTATGCTAGTCCATATCAAAGTCTATCTAAACAGGGGTGTCAAACTCGTGTCATCACAGTGGCGTCACATGATATATCGTGACTTTTTCCCCTTTCACTAAACCGGGTGTGGGCGTGGCAAGCACATGACACATCTGGCTTGCGGGCCGTGAGTTTGACAGCCCTGATCTAACATATTGCTTCCATTAGATGATAACCAGATGCCTTTGAGAAGCCCCAAAGTGTCACAAAATAGGCTTGTTGTTTTTTTTAAGTGTTGTTTTCTAGCAATTGATTTTTTAGGTTGTAGGGAATTAAAGTAACCATGGTTTGAATGTTCCCATTAATTTACTGACATCTATATTTAGCAGAGGAAAAACGGTGTGAGAGAGAAGGAAGAAATAGTTGGAGTTTCAGGCTACAATAGTAAATATGCATTTTTAAAACATTTTCTTTTCGTGGAAAGGAAAAGAAAAAGGATTGAAGTACTACAGCAGAAAATAGCAGGCTAAAGTAGAGAGCCTAAAGCAGAAATAGAGAGAGAACAAAGAGGTAATATTTTATTTTATTTTTATTTTTTTGCTTTCTATATTCTCCACTCCCCTACTAATATTAGGTAGGAAAAACATGAGGAGAAAATACTTTTGGAGCAGTAGCTTGAGGAAGGCAGCGTATGGTATTATTGACTTGATTCTACTGATGGTCTTATATTCCACTCATTTGTCAAATATCATGTATAAATGTATAGCCAAGAGCATCTCTCCAGCAAGCAAATGTCATAATTTAACTACATGATGTTTGAAGAAACATTATGAATAATCCTACCGCTCACGTTCATTTGGTATTGGATTTCTAGAGGTGTCCAACAAGGGAAAGGAGAGAAATGCTTTCGAGCCTCTTGGTTCTCATAGAAGCAAATATACGTAGCTCAGGGTTGAAGTGTGGAGTTCTTGGTACTCTCTGAGCTCACTTGTTTGCTTGAAGAGGTTTCATTAACCAGCTAGGTAACATCAGCACTGCATCATATTTTGTTCTTTAGCAACATTTACTTTTAAAAGCATTTTTTTCAGGTTGTAGAAAAAAATGCTTTTAAAAGTAAAAAAAAACAGCCTCTGATGATCGCGTGGCTCAGCTGGGCATGGGGGGCGGGGCAGGGATTTTTGCTACCAGTTATCCAAATCACTTGCCTTCATCGCTATCTGATCTGGTGAACTGGTCCGAACCAGGAGCATTTCATCCCTGCGCCTGCTGCTGCATGAAAC
>WNWU01000043.1:7666408-7691408 GCA_012654045.1 Ptyas mucosa | reverse complement strand
TGCTTTATTGCATGCTTCAAAACTACTTGGACAAATACAAAACAAGAATTACAGTGCACCATAAGTTATTTTAATATCTTGTAGCGGTGTGTATATCCAGTGTAATCCCAAGGCTATTATTAAGGTTCCATGTTTGTGTGAAAATGTCAAGATGTTTCTAGTGACTACACACTCTAAATTATCTATAACTGTTACTTTATGGCTAATAGGTACTAAAATTACTTTAAAACAGAAATGTAAAGTTATATTTTTATCCTTTTTGACACACAATAAAGCTTGTTTATGAGATATATTTTCTCAAGTATTAGTATAATGTTTACAAAAGTACTTGATAGTCAACTGTGAAACAGCACTATCAAAACAGTTATTTAGTTGATAATGGTTGAAAAGTATTAAAATAGTTGTTATGTAAAAGAAGTCATTTTTTAAAAAAAGCTCTCCAATTACTTTTTAAGAACTCTGGAGTTTTATTATACATCCTGTTCTTAGATATTTTAATTTAGAAGTGACATGAATTTAGAGTTAGTTAAATTAACTTTATATATTAGATTAACATTGAAACAATATTGTTTTACATAAGAACAAATGCCTAACTTATAAGTATATCAAAATATGATGTTAATACTGTTGTTATACATTCCATGTTTGCTAGGAAAGACAGTTTAGGAAATGAAGATAGTATAGATGCAAAAAGAACATTTCATTATTTCCTGTGAAGCCATTTATCAAAGGCTAAAATGAGAAATACTTAACATGCAGATGCAGAATGTTTTACTATGCCAGGTACTGAGTAAATTGCATTGACACAGAGCATGTTGACAAAGAGAGCAATCTAATTGTCTGAAAATTGAAAAGAATATAATCAATTTTACTAACATATAAGAAAGTGACTTAGTGTGTCCCCTTACAAAACAGTATTTGTGTGTCACAGTGAAATTCTTCTCATAATAGCATTAGTGTGAATTGTATTCCTGTTAACAGTTTGGAAGGAAAGTGTGAAAGACTTTTGATTTTAATACATAATATGTATATCCTATAACCTCCCTCTCTCCCTTCCTTCCAGTTTAGCTGAAATAATCCCTTCCTTCCTTCCTTCCTTCCTTCCTTCCTTCCTTCCTTCCTTCCTTCCTTCCTTCTTCATATATTTTCAGTATACGTCTCTTAATTTTGTTACTTTTAAATGCTAAATTTAGGTCTTAGGTATGTTCATGGTATTTTATTTACGGGTTTGATTTATATACCATATTTACAAGTTTCCCTTATATTATATCTTTTCTTCAGTGAACTCAGAATTCTGCACAAGGGACTGTTCCCCATTTTATTCATAAAGACCCTGAGAAGCAAATTAAGATTTCTGTGTCTACTTTGTACATTGTTCATACAGACTTTGAGGTTAAGAAACAGATCAATTCATCTATCCAAACTGAGATCTTACTGTATGCAACTCTTTGGTTATCTTTTTTATAATACTCAGATAGAATAACCCTCCACAAAATTTGTAATTTTTAGTAGGAAGCAAATACAATTCCACTTCTTCTCTACTTGACTCCATAGATAAACATTCAAATTAGTTGTAGATTTTTGGTTTGGTTTGATTTTGGTTATGGTCTACCCAAAATTGTAAATATAATTCTAAATGGAATTAAAAATTCTGCATAAAAATAAAAATAAAAGCACAATAAAGGCAATCTGACAGATGTGTCCATCTTTCCCAAATGCAGATCTATTTCTTGATCTGAATAGTAGAATAAGAAGCAATTTCTGAGTAAAGAAACATGTCTGAGTCCCAGAATGCATGGATAAGAATTTCTATTCTTTTCTGTTTTTATAAAAGTTACCCAAATTCACAAACACATCATCTTGGGAAAAAAAATGAAGTAGGAAAAAGTGAAACTGACAGATTCATTGATCCAGGCAATGGTGAGCTCGACAAAGCTTAAGTCTGAATTCCTGTCTATTTAACCATGTTTGTGGTATTGAATTAGAGTTGTCACATCTTTTTTGTCAAAGGCTGCTCATCTTTAACAGTGACGTGTCGGGCAAGTGCAACATGATCCCCCCTGTACTGGGAATAGCTGCGTCTAATGAATTTGGTTGGAACAGATGGTTGAGGATTTTGTTCATTTAACTTCTTTCATACAAATTTAACAAATTTGCAAACTTCTGCATAAACAGAGAGCATAGAGCTTGAAATTTGAAATGTTAGAATTTGGGGGGGCTGGGGGAAGCCCAAAAAACAGAGTTATCCAGACCTACAGTATGTTCAACTACCAGATGACTAGAAGGCATACTGGAGTCACATAGAAGGAATCAGAAGTTTCTGGTGAAATAAAAATTGGTGGGCATAACTGTGTTAATTTTTTTTCAGACAAGTTCAAAGGGATGTCTATGGAGATTCTCAGCCAATCCAGGTCATGGTTGTCCCAAAGTTGCTTTTTCAAGAAGCAACTGGACTTTTGGGTTTTTCTTTGAAGACATTTCGCTTCTCATCTAAGAAGCTCCTTCAGCTCTGTCTGGATGGTGGAGAATGGAAGGATTTATACTCCTTGCAGACAGCTGGTCATTTGCATTCTTTTATAGAGTTGTTGAGGCCACCTGGAGATTTATCTGTATCCTCAGGGTCACCTGAGTGCAAATGGGTATGGAACTGTTGAGAGAGGGCTCTTTGAACTGTCTTTCAAACCAGTGGTCTTCTCTGTCCAAAATGTGGACTTTGCTGTCTTCAAAAGAGTGGTCTTTGCCTTTTAAATGCAGATAGACTGCTAAGTGTAGTCCTCATAGGTTTGTCCTCCTATGTTGTGCCATGGGTTTATAGAGTGGTTATGAAACAACCAATCCTTCCATTCTCTACCATCCAGTCAGAGCTGAATAAGTTTCTTGGAAACTGGAAAGTCCAGTTGCCTCTTGAAAAAGCACCTTTGGGAAAATTTAAAGGGATGTTTTTGACCTTTAAAGCCCTGAGAGCTTAGGTGCAGGTTACCTGAAGTAGAACTACCTCTAGTAGATGCTTAACCAGACCTTAGAATCCTTACACCAAAAAAGAGCCAAGTGTGCCTATACAAGGGAGAGAGCTTTTTCTGTAGTTGCATCTCATTTATGGAATTTCCACCCTGTCGACATATTGGACTCCTTTTAGCATAATTTTGCACCAAGTGAAGACCTTTCTATTTTCCCAAGCTTTTAAATTGTTTGTTAATTCATAGATAGATAGATAGATAGATAGATAGATAGATAGATAGATAGATAGATAGATTTTGAAAGATGTCTTGTTGCCTAATTTGTATGGAGTTGTTATTGTTTGCTTGATTTGATTTTTTAACTTATGTTTTATTTGAATTAGTGCCCTTGATTGAAAACTGCTGAGAGCGCTTCAGCTCTCCTTTAAAAAAATGATTAATTAAATAATGTCTCAGTGCCTACAGTATGGATCGTAACAGTGCTTCATTTTTAAATTCACAGCTAAAGCCTTCTTCAGAAATTAGAAAAATGACATGATGGGAACACCAGCTATGAATCTGTCCTGTTCCCATTCTAACTTTTAAGTGCTGATAGGGAAGTCTCTGTAAAGTATGTGACTATGTGCAGTTCAACATAAGTATAACAATAGCATGCAGCCCTGCATTCATTCATTACTTCTATAATAGCCAATGTGGCCTTCTCTCTGATCAATTGCTATACTAGAGAAAACTGCAGTGTGATCAGAAGCATTTTAGGAAACTAAGCTTTGTCAATCCAAGAAATGAAAGTCAGTTTTGAGTGGAAAATAATTTTCATCTTTAAATTATTTGGTAGCTGGTTTATACACCAGTATGCAAGTGGTCTAAGTTTCCTTGAATCACATTTGTTGGAAATGACTTGGTTATGAGCATACAAAAAATATCAATCGCCCAGAGTTACGGCCATATTGCATGTATTAAATGAGTATGTTTAAAAACCAAAAGTGATTGTAATTTTAGTTCCATGTTTTTCAAATTAGGTTCTGGTGTCATTATTCACAATCCTCAGGCTATCTACCACTGGCTGATTGGACATGGCTCTGCTGAGAAATTTTTAAGCCTGAAGTCTGCTCCATGGGGAAGCTTTAGATTCTACCAGAAATAAAAAGAATATTCTGGGGAAGACAAGCTTCTATAAAAAGCAACTTTCCTGTTATCATCAGACCTACTTAGCTGTAGAGAAGTCTAGGCATGGAGTTTTAGTTAACATGGGACAAAGTCTGGGATTAAGTTTCCTATGTAGCACCAAGCAAGAGCAGAATGCTCTGTATCATATGGAACGTACAGCTACTGTTCAAAGGTTTCCTGGGGGGTTTAAATGATCATACTGGCTATCCACTTAAAATTAGCAGCCTTTTTATCCATCCAGAGAAAATTTGGAAAATCATTTGTTTCCAAAGACAGCATGCTTCCAGATGAATCTTTATACACACACACACACACACACACACACACACACACACATATACACCACACACACATATATATATAAATTTGTGTGTGTGTGTGTGTGTGTGTAGGTCTTTGGTTATTCGGGTTTTCTCCCGCATAAAATTGGAAGTGTCTTGGCGACGTTTCGACGAAGTCTCATTCATCATCTTCAGGTTGGTGTTCTCGGCTTTGTGCTTCCAGGAGCAATGTGTGATTGCAGCACACAATGTGTGATTGCAGCACACAATGTGTGTTTGCAGCACACATCCTGGAAGCACGAAGCTGAGAACACCAGCCTGAAGATGATGAATAAGACTTCGTCAAAACGTCGCCAAGACACTTCCAATTTTACGTGGGAGAAAACCCGAATAACCAAAGACCTACATACAAACACCCACGAAAACCTCAGAAAACATATATATATATTCAATGTATATGCTTGCATTTTGAAATTTTAGTTATTACGACATTGATACATTAGTGTTAGAAAAATACTAAAACACACAAGTTAAGTAGCTTTTTTAGTCTTTTGAATGCCAGATGTAGACTTGGCTGAATAACGGCATTAGTGATCTTCTGAAGATACTCACTTTCCAAACAAACAATTAAAATGGCTCATCTCATTGATTTAAATTATACTTGTACAAATAGAAAATCATATGAATGAAAGAACTGGGGATCAAAATGATAAATAAAAATTCACAATGACCCACTTGGTTATTAGTTAGGGACTGAACTCATTTCCCATTTGAATCTGAAGCCATGTGGACAGGTTCTTGTTATGCCCTATGTAAGATTTTCTTCTTGGATCATAAATGTAACGCTGACAGTTTTAACCATAGTCTTGAACATCCCAAAAGCAACCTTTACTTTGGTCGTGGAGTTCTTACTAAATTTATATAATTTGTAATAAAACATTTGACTTTCTCCTAAATTCTTTTTTCCTTCTTGTTGCCATGATTTATCTTGTATTGACCTTCTGACTACACAATGATAAAAAAAAAATAAAAGTATTTTCTTTGTTCTGTGTAAGAAATGTGATTCATTCATTGTCTTTAATAGACTTTCAGTTCACCAGGTATCTGAACGAGGTTTGGCAGCTCTAAGAAGAAACTACAACTAAACAAATACAGATAGATAGACTGGAAAGTCTTATAAATCAGTTGACAATATTCTGCTACTACTTTATATAAGACCTGAATTTAAAATATCATGTGCAGTTCTGGTCACTACTTTATAAGACAAACATTGCCGGAATTGAAAACTTACTACGGAGGGCAAACCATATGATGTAAAATATGAGGAATGAGAATTATAAAGACAGATGAGTATATGAAAGACGGAGCTCTAATGTGCAGGACTGAGTGCTTCTATTAAGGAACCAGGCTCTCAAAAGTCAGTAACTCAACACTCCTGATTTCTCATAGAGGCAGTAAGTGCACGAGCTGAAAGAAATTAGTTCACATTAGCAGCACTCTTAGGAAAAATCAGAAAATTATGTCAGCAGCATTATTCCCAGCTAAGCCTAAGAGGGCATTTTCACGGGAAGGAGAGAGTGGGGAAAGGGAAAACCAGAATTACATTTACACTTGAAGCATCCTAAATATAACAAAGGAAAAGGGCAGAAGTTTCATTTCTAAAAGAAAAGTACTAGTGCCAAAATAAGGACCAATTTAGTTTTTTTTAAAAAAAAAAAAAAGTCAATGGATTAAAGATGCTTCATGAGGGAGTCGATACTTACAATCCAGCAATGTTTGTTTAACAGATTAGGAGGTTGACCCTAGTCAGGTTATTAGTCCATTAGAAACAAGGATAGGAAATTGTTTTGGACTAATAGCATGTGTGAAATTTTGGGATACATTGTGGATGCTTTCATTTGTTGGAAGGAAAGGGAAAGATAGCTTGATTGTCCACAGAATAGCTGCCATGATAGGAGCCTGAGTGGCACAGCAGACTAATGCTACTGTTAATAGTAGTATTTAGCTTCCAGCTGCCTGCAATTACTGCGAGTTCAATTCTCACCAGGGTCAAGGTTGACTCTGCCTTCCATCCTTTCTAAGTTAGGTAAAATGAGGATCCGGTTTGTGGGGGCAATAAGCTGACTTTGTATAAAATATACAAAAGTATGAAGGCTATTTCTTAACACATTGTAAGCCGCCCTGAGTCTCCGGATAAAGGCAGCATATAAAATCAAAATTAAAAAAAAATAATAATACACAAAGCATCCCTAATCAAAAAGTATAGAATTGTTTCCCAGCATCAGGTGGAATTGCTTCCCAGCATCAACCCCTAACCTTCCAGGATGCTTCCCCTAGGACTCCCAACTTTCCTTTGAGCATGAGCTATGAGTCTAGAAGTACACCCAGATAGTACACCACTCTTGAATGGGAAAAGCAATCCCATTCAAGATCAGAGATGGAATATCCCCATGTCTAAGGGACCCCAACAGCCAAAACCACTTGGTTGACTCAGTCAGAGACAGTTCCTCCTTATCCAAACATGCACAGCCACCAAGCACTGGAATAAGGCCTTGAGAGCCTCACTTGGCCTCAAAAGATACAATTGAGCATCATCAGTATACTGATGATAATGAACTTCAAACTGCCAGATTAAACCTGTAATTTCATATAGATTTTGAATAAAAGAGGAGTTGAGCCCTAAGGTATCCCACAATGGAAGGATACTTCGGGGGATATGATCTCTTTCAACCACAATAGAAAGGAGCTCCCTGACCTAAACCCAGAGCCTTCCCCAAACGACATCATGGTTAACAGTACATAAAGCCTCTGAAAGAATTAGGAATGCAATGGTGGATGCACCACTTTCATCCAGCTCTGTCGCAGGTCATCTAGACATAATGAAAACTCTCTCTCTGCTAAATCTGGACCCGAAACCTTACTGAAGCAGGTCAAAATAATCCACTTCTTCCAATTAGACATTTCTTTTATAACTAGTCATCTAGGGTTCAGCAAAGGACAATGGCATATATTAGGACTTTGGCCCTGGGGAAAATCTCACGCGAACTATATGTATGCTTGATAATGAGAGAAGATGCTGTAACTATTAATTAAAATTAATAATAATTTTAATAAACACATTGATAAAGAAGGACCATTGGATCTTAGAATATGATTTTCTCATCTATTTAAATAAAATGTTTTATAAAATAATATAAAGGAAGAAAGAAAATCTCATTTGATATTTAAAGCCTAAATAATATATCAGTGATACAATCAACTGCGATCATCTTACAAATTTGATTTTTTATATCCCTATAGAATTCTCAGAGACTGCAGCTGAATTTATACAGTAGGACATGAAATTAGTCAGCTTTGAAATAAGCATTCAGTTCAATCCTTTAGCTTCCAGGTTTTGTTCTTTGTTTTCTGCACTGTAGCTTCCCAAACTCTTATTCTCAAAGATCAGTTTTTCTTTCAAATTGGAGTGCAAAATGGAAAATACTGGTTGCAATCATAACAAATACACAACATTTAACATGCATTCTGCTCACACCTGGTCCTTGGGAATATAGTTATTTGTCTCTGTCCTCTAAGGTAAGATGAGCAAAATCTAGCATAATAAAGAAGTATGATACACATACCCCACAGAAATAATGCCACTTTATTCCCTAAATGAAACGTATTTGGATGTGTTAAATATCTTATTTTTATACACTTCAAAGAAGCTATTTTTAAAAAGGCAGGAACGCATCTCAGTGTGTCTATCACACTGCAAATCGTGCAAATACAGTAAAGCCCTCTCATATTAATTATTGATAAAGGATTAAAACTGTTAAAAGCACATTTTTAGCAGACACCAAGGGCATTTTAATCTAATAGTCATATTATCTGTTAAATACAACACTTGGATCAACATTTCAGAATGATTTTATAAAAAAGAAATCAAGTATGTGCTATTTATTCTTTACTATTAGAAATAGGAGAAACCACCTATCACAAAATCTGTCTAAAATAGCTACAATATTTGGTGCACATTAAAATTTCCCTTAAATATTTCCTTAAGCTTGACTGCTCTTGGAATCAATTTCCCAACCATTGCTCTATCAATGTCATTATTCTTGGAAATCTTCCTCACATCACAGCTTCCTCTTATGCTAGCAATGCAGCTTTTGCTAATAGAAATTTCCACTTGCGAAGCAGAAGTAGCAATAGCACTTAGATTTATATACCACTTCATAGTGTTTTTACAGCCCTCTCTAAGCGGTTTACAGAGTCAGCATATTTTCCCCAACAGTCTGGGTCCTCATTTTACCCACTTCAGAAGGATGGAAGACTGAGTCAACCTTGAGCTGGTAAGATTTGAACTGCCAAACAGCAGCTAGCAGTCAGCTGAACTAGCCTGCAGTACTGCACTCTAACCACTGCACCATCTCTGTGATTTTCCTTTGATCTGTTACTGGCCAAAAGAGATAAGCAATTATTTGCTATTATTATTACTAGCGTATGGCATGGTTACAGTAGCCAGGAGACCACAATGCTATTGCAGAGTGGTAATTTGGCTTGCCAAGATACCATCTCTGATATAGGATATGCTTGCATGATTCCCAAGGTGCACCATAGGAGGGCAAGGTGGCTTCAAATCAGAGAGAAAGACAAGCGGTTCTTCTTGCAGCAGCATCCAAGACCCCTTCCCTTTCCAGAGCTGCCTCACAAGCAAACACTGCACCGGGAAGGTTCAGAGCTGCCAGGAATCTGACTGCCTGCACAGAACACCAGCTGGACCCCCCATCAAAATAGTACCTATCGATCTACAAGTAGTCTTCGATTTACGACCAAATTGAGCCTAAAATTTCTGTTGCTAAGTGAGATATTTATTAAGTAAATTTTACCTCATTTTACAACCTTTCTTGCCACGGTTGTTAAGTGAATTACTGAAATTGTTAAGTTAGTGATACAATTGTTACGTGAACCTGGCTTCCCCATTGACTTTGCATATCAGAAGGTCTCGAAAGGTGATCACATAACCCAGAGACACTGTATCCATCATAAATATGAGTCAGTTTGGTAACATGACTAGAGGGATGCTGCAATGGTCTTAAGTATGAAAAAAGGTCATAATTCATTTTTTTTCAGTGCCATTGTAATTTTTTACAGTCACTAAATGAACTATTGTAAGTTAAGGTCTACCTGTACTTGTATAGAACATGTTTTTGAACTGTTAGGTGGACAGAAGCTGAGGAGAATAAAGGGAGCTCATCCTGCTATGCAGTGCTTGGGCTTGAACCACTGGGGCTGAGATCATCTTCAGTGTCATTAAGCCATTGAAACACCATGCCTCTTAGAATGGTTGACTGAGGGTTGGTGGTGAATAAACTTGCTGTTATCTGTTGTCTTTTCCATTGCTTTGTTACTTCAATTGACAATGTCTTGAAATATACAAAGCCAATCTGAAGGATGCCAGCTGGAGAACTGTGGCACAATTGCAATCAGATTGGCATATATTTGGAAGGTACCAGTTTGGAGAAGACTATCTTAACCACCACATCATGCCAATTTACCTCCATTGGATCAGGGCTGTCTTAAAAGCATTATGGGCCCTGGGCAAAGCAGTGTACTGGAGCCCCTACGACAACTACTCACAGGAATAAAAATGTAAATGGTCGATAAAATTAAACGTATATTTGCATGTTAGTATTAATTTTAAAAATGCAGTAAAATGTAATACAATTGCTTTAATACAATGGGGGCAAGTGTCCATCAGGCCCATGCATTAAGACAGTCCTGCATTGGATCAGAGACAACTTCAGAAAATTTGAAGATATCACAGAATGGTAAAGAGAGTATTAAATACAAATGTCGTTTAATAGAATGGGAGCAAAGGCAGTAAACTGGATTATCCCAGGAGCCCACTGGTAAACACCAACCTTGTGGGATCTTGAAAATGATCGTTCTCAGCCAGAGAATTGAGCTGCATTAGAATGTTATTGCAAATCAGCAAATTTGCCTTCAGACAAGGCAAAATAAACATAATAAGCAGACTGGACCTCAATTATTTTACCACCTTAAAAACAAAAGCAAAAACATTTTTTAAAAAACTGGTTTTATAGAAGAAAGGTTTATAAATAAATGATCACAGCAATACTTTAGCCATTTTTTTCTTACAAAGTATCCAGTTAAATAGAAGGGTTTGGGGGGGGGGGGAATGAGTCCATGCCTGCAGTCTGGTGTGGAGATACCCTGCAGCTAACATACAAACAAGACAGAATCACAATTTGAAAACATTCACCCACAGAAGCTGAAAAATATAGAAAATAAATACGTATTTGCGATGCAAAAAACCTGCTTTGTCAGAGCAACTGCTCAGGATGTGTTTCTGAGGGTTGAAAATATGGTGAGACTGCAACATTTCTGTTAGCACAGAAGTTGCAAAAAAACCCAACAACTGAGAATTGTTAACTGCAAATCGGATCACTTACATTTCAAACCCTACTCCAAATGTCCATCTCCAGCCTTCCTCTTCCTCTTCTCTCCATTTCATGAAAATTCATTAATTTTTGCATATTGAGATGGTTTTTTATAAAATAGCACCTCCACTTATAACTTAACATAAACTGCAGTGCCAATTCCCAGCTGCATTGCCTAAGTAATTTAAAGGAAAATTATACAAAAATAAAAAATAAAACTTAAAAAAAAGACTCTTGACACAAAATGTATGCAGAATTTCTTTTTCAATGAAGATCTAATAAAGATCTAATAAAGCTCTTAAGTCTGGCTATGTAAAAAAATGCCCTTTTCACAGCTGATAAAATACAAATTAATCCTTGGAGGATTTAATATATGCCTATTTATTACTTTCAAGTAGGGAAGTAGTGCTGCAATTAATAAAGCTTGTTCTGCAGTGTACGTTGCACTCGGATTCTCTCTTTGGAAACAAAAACAGAAAAATAGTACTTGTATTTTTGCTTTCCATATCTAGAGATGCTATTTGAGAAATTCTGATTCACCTCAATGATATGTTCACCAAATGCATTGATATTCACAAAGATTTATCTCCTTTGCACAAAACTTGTGTTGGCTGGTTATCTCTGGGGTGCACAAGAAAATGATCAAACCTTTCATCCCAGACCACCAAGATTATGTTTTTTAATTTTTATTATAAAATGATTTTTATTGTAGCATGAATACAGGTAGTCCTCAATTTACAACCACAATTGAGCCCAAAATTTATGTTGTTAAGTGAGACATTTGTTAAGTGAGTTTTGCCCCATTTTATGACTTTTCTTGCCACAGTTGTTAAGTGAATCACTACAATTGCTAAGTTAGTAACCCGGTTGTTAAGTGAACCTGGCTTCCCCATTGACATTGCTTGTGAGAAGGACGCAAAAGGTGATCACATGATCTTGGGACACAGAAACAGTCATAAATATGAACCAGTTGCCAAGCATCTGAATTTTGATCACATGACCATGGGGATACTGCATAGGTTGTAACTGTGAAAAATGGTCATAAGTCACATTTTTCAGTGCCATTGTAACTTTGAATGATTACTGCATGAACTGTTGTAAGTCAAGGGTTACCTGCGTATGCATATACACATGCATACTTTGTGGCTGCAGGCAGCTCATGAGTCAAATCCCAACAAAAAGTATAAACACTACAAATTAAATAAATTGTAACATGAATGAAATCTAAGAAAAATAACCAGAGATGCTGAAAGTTTTGGTATAGTCCAGCAGTAAAGTATACAGGTCTGTTGTGGCCTATCATCTGCCAGCCCCTCCAGCAGCCGAATCAGAGGAGGATGAGGCGTGGGAGTCAGGGTCAGCATCAAGGCAACCTGAGAACTCTAAGGTTGAAGTAGGAATGGAGCTGGCAGAGAGAGAGAGAGACAGAGAGAGACAGAGGTGGAGCCTGGGCTGTCCGTCAGCCCTCAGATGGAGAGACAACATCCCCAGGTCTGGAGGTGGCTAATGAGGAAGAGGAGGAACAGCTGGGTCCAGTGCCTGATGTGCACATGCACAGAAGGCAAAGGAGAGGAGAGCAGTGGAAATCCGTGGACCGATCCTTGGGAAGGAAGAGCCACCACTGCTGGCGAAGCCCCACCCTAGCTCTGGGGATAAAAGGCAGGGGGTGGAGATGAATAGATATGGCAGACAACTATTCATCTCCTGGCCTGATGGACTTGTTAGCCTGTGGTGAGAGAGAAACTTTTTGCTAGGGCTGCTGTTCCTAATAAAGGAATCTTTGAGTTAACTTCAGAGGGTTTTTTGTGTTTGGGGAGCTGGGTCAGTACAAGATCTCACGTCTCATGAGGGGAAGATTTAAACCAAAGCAAACTCTTGACATAAACAGCAAAAGTATTAGGAGAACACCAAGAAAGAAGAGTAAATCGGACATCTAATACCAACTGCCCACAACTGTTCCCATGGTCTGATTGGCCCATCTTCTGGAATAAGGGGAACATCCTAGATCAGTAGCCCCCGACCTTTGGGGTACCAGGGACCAGTTGCATGGAGAGAGGTTTTTCCGTGGACCAGAGGGGGCATGGTTTTGCATGCTGCCTGCATCACTTGTTTCCATGGTCCAGTTTCTGGCATACCATGGTCCAGTGCCAGTTCATGGACTGGGGGTTGGGAACCCTTGTCCTAGATTAATCATACAGTGAAAGCAAGTGCATGAGAAGATTGTTCAGATATCCTGGTCTTTGACTGTTTAGGCCTTGTAAGGTAACAATCAGCCTAATACCCAACACCCTCAAAAATAGCTATTGTACTTTCTTAAATCTTAAAGAAAGATTGTTTGCTTTATTTTAAGCTGAGTCCTTAATACAAATCCAAAACTTATTTTAGTCGCCAAAGTCTATTTTTTGCCACATTAACACTTAAAAATCGTAGAGGTGCACATTTTGCTAGAATATTTAAAAAATGATGATGATGCCGTCACTGCTCACTCTGCTGAAGATCTTCAACAACTTATGGACAGTTTTAGCAAGGCCTACCAAGACTTTGGACTAACAATCAGCCTGAAAAAAACACAAGTCATGGGTCACGACGTGGATTCACCTCCCTCTATTATAATCTCTGAACAAGAACTGGAGGTCCTCCATGACTTTTTGTACCTCGTCTCAACTATCTCTGACACTCTCTCTTTAGATACTGAGCTGACTAAACGTATTGGTAAAGCAGCCACCACATTTTCCAGACTTACAAAGAGAGTATGGCTTAATAAGAAGCTGATGGAACAAAGATCCAGGTTTATAGAGCCTGCGTCCTGAGCACACTCTTGTACTGCAGTGAGTCTTGGACCCTCTACGCATGGCAGGAAAGAAAGTTTAACAACTTTCATATGTGCTGTCTCCAACGAATTCTTGGCATCACCTGGCAGGACAAAGTTCCAAATAGCGCAGTCTTGGAATGTGCTAGAATTTCTAGCATGTATACACTATTGAAACAGCGACGTCTAAGCTGGCTGGGGCATGTCATGAGAATGGCTGATGGTCGGATTCTGAAAGAGCTCCTGTATGGAGAATTAGTGCAGGGAAAGCACCTCAGAGGGAGACCATAGCTGCAATATAAGGATATCTGCAAGAGAGACCTAAAGGCCCTGGGAATGGACATTAACAACTGGGAAACCTTGACCTCCGATCGTTCAGCTTGTAGGCTAAAGACGCAGCATGGTCTTCTCCAATTCGAAGAGACACTTGTTTGGGAGGCTGAGGCAAAAAGGCAGTCACAGAACCCGCAAAATCTGGGGGCTGGGCAAGGGACAGAATGTATCTTCCCTCAGTGTGGAAGGGATTGCCACTCTCAAATTGGCCTTTTTAGTCACACTAGATGCTGTTTTAGGACCTCTTTCCAGAGCACGATACCATAGTCTCTTGAGACTGAAGGATGCTAATGAACATTAAAAAAAAAAAGTCTATCAATAACATATTTGAAGACGAACCAGGCTCACGTATTACATAAATTATAAAGAAACTTGCTTATAATTGCAGTGCTGACTTAGTTATTTTTTTTAATACAAACTGCAGTGCATATTGCAAAATGACATTATTAAAGATTAGAGTGTCCTTATCTAGTGTACTAGAAGAATGAAAGCAGAGAAGTCTCTTGGATTAAACAGCAGAGCTTGGGGATTAGTTGCTAACTTGAGCCCAAGAGCTACTACACAGGTGAAGAAATCATAAGGACGATTTACTGTATTTATTAGATTGCCTTTAGGTACAAAATGATGTTCCAGATGAATAGCAATATAACTAAAGTAATTTATCATAATTAAAATATTTGAAAACATGAGAAGAAAAAAGGAGCTCTTCAACAACTAGCAGTGTCTAATCTGACCTGATTTATGTATATTTCCTTAGTTCTACACTCCATTCACCATACAGGTAGCCCTCGGACTTAGGACCACAAGTGAGCCCAAAATTTCTGTTGCTAAGTGAGGCAGTTGTTACGTGAATTTTGTTGAATTTTGTGACCTTTCTTGCCACTTCTTAAGTAAATAACCGCAGTCACTAAGTTAGTAACACAGTTAATTGAATCTGGCTTTCCGATTGTGTTTGCTTGTCAGAAGGTTGCAAAAGGTGATCATGTGACTATGGACACTGCAACTGTCTGTCAGGGTTCCAAGTAATACCCCCAACAAAAGAAGACTCTGAGACTAGAAGTTTCTCAAAGTTCCATTTTATTAGTGATGTCAGATTGGCACATCTGCAACAACCCGAATCTGAAAGCTTCCAGGTTTTCCACACCCAAAAGAAAGTCCAAGTCCCTTCCCCTGCACCCACATGTTCATCACATGGTCCAATCAATGCACCATCCCAACTGGAGATGCCTCCCAATGACGCCACTCCAGGTGCAGGCCGAATGTCCTTGACTCTCAGAGAAAGGAATGTTATTATGACTAGATATCTCCACCACTCCATGCAATTCCCCCCCTCCCAGTTTCCCACAACACTAAATGTAGCAGCCCTGAAGATCCAAAAAAAAAAAGATGGCCTCCAGGGCTGACACCGTCATAAATATGAGACAGTTTCCAAGCCTCTGAATTTCTGAATTCTTGTGACCATTAGGGATGCTGCAATGGTTGTAATTGTGAAAAACAGTCATAAGTCACTTTTTTCAGTGCTGTTGTAACTTCGAACAGTCAATAAAGGAAATGTTGTAAATCAAGGACTACCTCTTCTGTACCCTCAGAAAAATTTTCTTTAAGATTTCTAAAACGAAGGTCTGAAATATGTGGTAGAGCTTCTTTGCAAGTTATTTCCTGGTCCTTAGATCAAAATTCGACTGAAAAAATGCAGAATTGCTAAATGATCCATTACTAGGCTAAACAAAGCAATGGTTTTATTTAATATCAGGTAAGTTTCTGTATTCCATTGTTAGCACACTGCATTCCTTTACTCAAAAATCATATGAAGTCATTGAATTTAGATTTATTTACAAAAAGGTAAGGTTACAGGCAAAAAAATCTAATCTTTTAAAAGTTATTTTACTCTGACTTAGTCACAGAATTTGCCCGATGTGTTACTACAATTATAACCTGTTTCACAACTTTGCTGTTACCGTATAGAATATTTCAGAAAATATTCTGAAAACACTCACATCTATTAATCATTAAAAAGAGAGAGAGAGAGAGAAGACATTTTAAATTGGAACATTTCATGATAAGCAACATTTCAATCCCATTTAATCTTTAGAAGCACGCAGACTAATTGTGTACCTTCCTGCAATTATGTTTAGGCAAATGTAACAATAATAAAAATTCAACTGCTACTTGCTTAATACTGTCTTCTTCTCCATCCTTTTAATAACTTTTAAAACTTTACAATAAGACATGTTAAGAATTTAAATACATTTTTGATCCATGATCTTCTCCCATCATAGATTCATACCTAATATTAACATTTTGCCTTATTTATCTACATGTGGTTTTAACATATTTTCTCCCTCAAATCCAAGCCTGAGAAAACCTTAGAGGTAAAAGTCTTTGGAGATTCTCTGTAATTCAGGTCATGGTTGTCCCAAAGGAGCGTTTTAAAAAGGCAACTGGACTTTCTTTGTTTTTCCTTAAAGATGTTTTGCTTCTCATCCAAGAAGCTTCTTGGATGAGAAGCAAAACGTCTTCAAGGAAAAACAAAGGTCCAGTTGCCTTTTGAAAAAGCTCCTTTGGGCCTTGGCGGTAAGAACTTCAGTCTCTTAACAAACTAAGGTTCAACTTATTTAAAGGGTGGACACTTCTTTAGGAGCTCTTTTTTCTGCCTTTATCCAATTTAACTATTTAACTTATTTTATTAATTAAGCACATACCTCCGAATGTAGTTTTTCCACCCTAGCTAAGTTTAAGTCTGATGGTATAATATTTTTAGGCAGTAATCCACATCAGAAGTTAATTTCTTAATACATGCACAAAGTTGTATAGTAGGCAGAGAGAAAAGCTTTTGGGGTAATGCATTTTTCATCTTTATGAAAATACTTTTTCAGTCTAACTCAAACAGACAAAAACATTATTCCATTTCAATCGTATAATAATGAACCTATCCGATCATAATAAACCTTGTTCTTTAGGCATTTAGTACTGAATGTATCTTTAAAAGAAAAGAAGAAGGAAAAAAAATCTCTTTATTTGAAGGGCTGGAATGGTTATTTGATATTCTACCATTGTTTCTTTGTCAGTCCTGCCTATATAATTTCCTGTAATGCCCAGGGTTTATTTACAGCTGGGCTGCCATATTTACTTAGGGTAAAAGAACACCTCAGCGGGAGTGAAAGGTAGTAGCAGTCCAACACTTGGGATATTTCACTTCCTCTTCTGTCCCATTTCAGCTCATGGAGCTTTTTTGACAGACAGCACAGGAAAAAAAATCTGCATAAGGGAAAGTAACTGACAGCTGGGGTCAAACTCTCTCTGTTTAATGACACTGCCAGTTACACATTTTGAATTGTTTAAATATGAGTCTACAGCTTCAACAATCATCATCTCACTGGTTCCACTTTTCATACCCAACAGCCAGGAAACTGACACGTAATTACACACTTACTGATGGTATCGCCGGTGCCGATAATTAAAACTGCCACGGGAGGATTGCTATTGCTAGTCTACAGCTGGGATGTTGTCAAGAGGTAGAAACTCCAGCAGCTTTTAACACTATCTTCTTACAGGTGGACCATGGGCACTGGTGATGTAGTAATAGAAAGGCCTCAGCACATCATTCACAATGTCTCACACAAATGAAGAAAATCTATTAACAATCCAATAAGTGAAATACAAACACAATGACCTAAGGGTTAAACTGTCTGGGTGGACTTGGAACTCAGATCTATTATGCATTGTTCTTTTTTTCCCCTTCCTTTTTCGTTCTGTATATTTCTGCTGCAATACAAAAGAAGCTTAGTTGAGCAACTGTTTCTGATTAAGAGCCCAGTGTTGATGTTTCAGTTTAAAATACAGATTGAGAAAAATAATTTCTGTCCTAATTTTTAATAACAAATGTTGATATTTAGAAATGAATCAGGTGTTCTTCTCAAGTTTCACTTGCAATTTGGAGGAAAATTTTGCTAGATGATGAAACTTCTTTATGATTGGACACAAGATTCCTTCAAATTATGGTAGATGTCTTTACTGTTGTATAGACTGAAAGTCAATCGTCACAATCCAGACCTAAACTCTTGCCTATGTTTCTTTGTTACACAAGAAAAGATTAACCTTGCCATGTATTGATATCATATTTCATCTGAAATTACTTGAAAGCAAAAGAAGCTTTCAAGTAATCTTCAGATTCAGTTTTTTTCTGTTTCTTATAGTTTTGTGTGGGTTGGCTAGGTTCCTGAAATTCTGATATTTTAAAGATGTAATTAAGATTCTTAGTTTTTTTGTTTTTATTTAAAATGTCTAATGTTGTCTGCCAGCAAATATCAGAGTCCTGAGTAATTAGCATGTTCATCTGAAAACCAGATATTTATATCTGAAAAGATACATATGCTAACAACTCTACATCTGTATTTGCAAGTCTGGAGTGTGTGTTGATATTTTGGTCAGGACTGCAATCTCATAATATAGTAGTCACATCAAACCCTTATCACAGATACTATTTTTCGTCATTAGAGATTCAAGGTAGAAAAGATTAGAGTTAAGCAGCAACTTTTCTGAACAGAGATTGTCAGCTGAATTCTGGATAAATAGACTACTTTTCTATTCAATTTTTCTTTAAATATAACTATATTTTATTAATATTTTAAACAAAGGGGAAGAAAGAATTCACCTTATAATTGAAACTGAATTTGTGTTAAGGAGAAATTTAAAGAAGAGCATCAGAGGAGGGGGAAAAAGCTAGACACCCTTTTCACACAGATTTAGCTGAGTACATTATATTAGGATGCCCGTCAGCCTTAAGAGGAGCCTATTAATAATAGCTTTTCCTAAATTTATCCAGTTGGACATCTGTATTCAGACAGAGATTACATATAAAGTGCCATTCTTCCCATCAAGTTTAACTGAATGGCAAACTCTAAAGCTAAGAGATCATTTTGAGCCAATAGACTACAATCAGGTGCTGCGTAAACTTCCTTGGACAGTTGTGCCAATCCTTTTCAATTCCAGCTGGCATTCTTCCTGCTACTCCAGTCTTGGCCTGTGATTAGAAACTGGTACTCTGGCCAAGGTAAAGAGTATTATTCAAGATTCAGATTAATGCTACCCAGCATAGAATTACCAAATGAATTTTCGCTTCAGAATACAGGCATTATTTGAACTTTGGCCTCTGGAGGTAACACAAACCATCAAGGTAACATAATATGCTACTTCACCTCTGCCATCTTTTGATAATGATATTGTGTTTGTCATATAAGCCTTTGGCAATCAAAGTGAAGGGAGAGATTCACAGCCAAGGTGGGATAGGAAGCCAATTTGACTGGAAATGATGCTTTATGTTCAAGCAAGCACAACTAGCACTGATGACATATTCACAACCTTACATAAATTTCACCGGCTTCAGCTTCCAGCATATTAATGTAGGCACAGAGGCCCTTGCAAGCTTTCTCCTGCAACTTATGGTGAACAAAATATAGGCATCCTATTTTGCCTGTGATGACATCTCAGGTGGGCAATATTTAAAGCTTGAAATAGTGCCTTGAATTTAATTTCTGGGTGCAAAGATGGATACTAATTTATATTATAGTATTCTGCACTGCCACAGATGTTTGAATTTGTAAACTTTTAAGTTGAAGGTGTAGTATGGCTTGCTTGACTGCCTTGCAAGTTAAGGCCCTGGTCATCTGCCCTTCATCTTGAAGATTATCTACTATATCACCTTTGGTCACTACATCAGCCTGTGAAATTCTTCCTCCAAAAGAATAGAAGCACCAATATTTAGCAGAGCGTCTTCCTCTTTTTCTCTATCTCAGTAATAGCTTGATTCCAAAATTACTTCTTTGCCACAGCATTATTTTAATTGCTAACACATATGAACCCCAAAACTGTGTATCTAACTTCACAAAAGTCTTATTATTTCATTCTGTTTTGTCAGAATTTTTAAAGAATTGTTATTTATATACGCATCCCTTCAGAATGAATTGGAAATAAACTGTTAGGACTATATTATGTTGATATTTTCAATGAGTTGCATATATGAATATTATGGAATATTGTGAGTAATAAATTTCTGTATATTGAATAATATAGATCATTGTATTATCAAGAAAAATTTAACAACCAGTAATTTAGGAATATAGCAAGGTTCATGCTGGGTAAAATCAGAACTCCATCGAGTTTGCATCATTCTCAGTAATGGGCATTCATAGTTTCATCAGTTATCTACTGATAAGTCTTGTTGTGGATGTGCCTTTTTTCTGTAATGGTGTTATTGTTTATCCTTGGGTGCTCAGAGTTGTATATCATGGATTATTGTGCATTATCTATGTGTTTTAATCCTTGAATGCCATTCCGAGTTACTTAGGTGACATGGAAAGCTATATAAATCAAATTAATAAATAGTCCATAAGCAAGTTATAAAGATTGTGGATAGTCGCAGCATTTTGCATTCAAAACAGTGGTGGGTTGCTCCAGTTCTGTCCGGTTCTATAGAACCAGTAGTAAAACCAGTGGGAGGCTCTGCCCACCCACCTGGATGTCATAATTGACACATGCACTGAAGCTTCTGCGCATGTGCAGAAGTGCGCAAGCACACTCCTGTTGCAAACTGAAATTAATTAGAACCCATCCCTGATTCAAAAGTATTCTGTCTCTGAAAAGGGAGTATGATTTAGTTAGCACAGCTAATAGCTGTTGATAGATCTATCCTCCATCAATTAGTCTAATCCCACTTGGAACCTATTTAAGATTTAAGCTGTGCTGCTATTCATCGATTGAGAAGATTGTCAAACATGTTGCTTTAAGAGTGAGTAGCCAAAAAGAGGCTAATAAGAGAAGAAGAAGACTGTTGCCATCAAATCCAGCCTTCGCTTTTCCACAGAGGCTAAATATATGCCTACAGGAAACCCAGAAGCACAGCATTACGGTAATAAGTCCTTTCCTGCTGCTCTTCCCCAAAGACTGGTATTCACAGGCATTCTCTCTCTCTGATTCTGGAGGTAATATATCTATCAGCCATACCCAGGACCTTATCGATAGCCTTGTTGTCCATGAATTTATCTAATTCCATTTGAAATCCATCTAGCTCAGTAGCCATTACTGCAGCCTGAAGAACAAAATCCATTGTTGTTGTGGTTGTCTGAAGCTCCCTCTATTCATCGTCACTGGAACATTGTGAAACTGTATTCAGGTTCTTTTTTTTTCATTTTGCCTTTTACTAAACGCTCTCAAATCTGGTGATATTTTCTTATAGCTGGAATTCTCTAGCCTTTGAATTTCACTAAAAGTGCAATTGTGCAGACTGCTCCCACAAATCCTAGGCCTACACAGAAATATGAGAAGCAGAATTGCAAGTAAAGCTTGTCTAAATATCCAACTGGAAGCATCTCAAAATATAAGAGGATTTGTTAAGCAGGAACCCTGATGTGGCTTGGCACAAATGAGGAAACAGAGTCCTGGTTCTCTCTAAGTTACACATTTATTCAGCATTGGATAAAGGATGGGTTCTCCCATAAGGCTGGAAGAAATGCAATTTCAACTAATTATATATAACTTTCATTATGTAACAGGAACACTGCTTACAATTGATAACGTTCAGAAGTTACAAAAATACTTGTGCACGCATCTTGTGATCACATGTTCATCTGCAAGCTTGTAATTTCTTTTATCTAGCTTCCACAATTCTGAAGGCCTGCTGAGTCCTGAATTTTATTTCTGCCATTTCAACATAAGACTCTTTGGACCAATCATCAGAATTATCAGAATCCTGATCAACAGATTCAGAAACCTTCAGAACGTTCAGGTACAGTGCTGTCTTTTCCCATAGGTCACTATTCTCCCTTTTGAGAGTTTCCTGATTTTGGAATTTATTATGATTAGTCAGAAGGTCTGAAAGAGGCAGAATGCATTATGGGACACATTCAGTGGTGGGATTCAGCCAGTTCGCACCCCTTCGGGAGAACTGGTTGTTAACTTTCTGAGCAGTTTGGCAAACTGGTTGTTGGAAGAAATCATTAGGGCAGAGAACTGGTTGTTAATTTATTTAAATCCCACCACTGGACACATTGCTTCAAAGTTAGATCCTACCTCCAAGCTTCAAGGGAAGTGTCATAAAAAGATGGTTCAGATCAAAGACGTTTGGCATTTTATGAATTAAGCATAGGAAAAATATTTCAGGTTTCCTCTCACTCTTTTATTATACCTTTTGACTTCATTTACTTTTCTGTTGTGTAGATTTCCATTAGAGACAATTATGTAATGAAAAATATGCTCCTATTATGGAAAATGCACAAACTTGTCATCAGAGGCACATAAAGGCACTTATTTCTGGCCTACAGTTATGGAGATTAAATTTCAGGTCAAGATTTATTTTGTGTGACTGTCTCCTTATACACCAGAGAATTGTACAATGCAAGTAATCTGATCAGAATAATGCATAGGGACATATTTCAGAAAACCAATAATTGTGGTAAAGTCAAGCAGTGCAAAAGGCCAACCTATGTCCAGATTCCCTCTTTTGAACAAATCCTTAATCATAGCATCATAATACACTGCGCTATTGCACATTAAAGCCAGAGGCTTGAAACAATCAATGCTGGACATCGGCAGATTTATTATAATTTCAGTTCTACTGCCCTTTTGCAGACTAAAAAACAAAATTATATTTTACGATTGTGCCGTATTATACTTTACAGCTTTTATATTTTTTTTAAAGGGGGGGAGTGTTAAGCAGAGTGAAAGCTGCTTCTTTTTCTATTTTTGCAGGTTAAGAATGGAGAAGTCAAACAGTGACAAAATTCTTCAAAACCATAACCTGTAAATCCCATTCTGTTCCTTTCTTCTCTATGCTTGCCTACACACAAGAAACCTTTCGTAAATAAATCCCAAACAAAATCATTGCCTATTTTGCTTGCCTTTAGTCCCTCACGGAATAAACACAAGTTGTTACACGATTCTTTTGACCAATTTCTTATTCTGTTCATATTTGCAATGATTTTATTACCGACGCTCAGTTTGCTTGCCTTACATTATCACAATCAGTGCATCTTGGGATTAAAAAGCATTTAGTGGCCCAACTCTTAAAAGAAAGTCCCCAAGTAGCAGCATAATGAATATTGTTTCTTTTTACTGTTGCAAGGTTTATTGGTATGTCAAAAAAGCTCCATCCTCAATTGAAAAACAAAGAGGTGACCCACTTAGCATGGCAGACACAGCATAAAGGTGCTGGAGATATAATTATGCAATCTATAAATAGTAGCCTTCCTATTTTACCTGGGGAAGCCCACAAATTAGGCACATCTCCTGAGAAATATTCATTTATTCCTCCCGCACCCCTCAATAAACCATCTATTGGTATCCAAATTAATCCAGAATAAGCATGTTACTCCCCAGGACAGAGAGAGAGAGAGAGAGAACGAGAAAGGGTAGATACAGCAATTGGTAGTCATCAGTTTTATTGCAGCCAAAATCCACAGGCATCTGTATACCTCTCTAGAGATCTATTTCAGAAACTTTACTATTCTGGTTGGGGAATAGGAGGCGTTAGGCTCTAATTCATTAGACCTTCCCTATAGGGCTTATCTTTCAGCGCATGATTAAGACCCATTGTAAATGACAAGATTCTGCAGCTAAGTGTGTTACTTGGATCAGGTAATCAGCTATGTCTTCTTGGCTAGAGAAGATCAGGTAATCAGCTGTATCTTCTTGGATGGAAAAGACAAGTCAAATTTTGCAATTGACCTTTCAAATAGCAAAGCTGTTCATGAGGGTGATGTCCAGGAAACCAACATTAATATGTGGAGAAGCACAAAATATATGCCTTGCATATTTGGTATTCTATATTTTCTCTATATCTCACCCAACAATTCCTTTGCACATATTCATTTTTACCCAGGATTCTTTTGCATATTGAAATATTGTTGCTACACACATAACATTTCCCCTCCAGTCTTGAATTCGTTCACAAACAGGTATAACAGAGGATGGGTTTCATCACTGATAGACAAGGTGATCTTTTTATTTCACTGCAGGTCTTCCAAAAAACACTAAACAATTCATCTATTCCTTAAATGGAAGGTGTTAATTGGCAGTTTTTGTAAACATCTTGGAATGGTTCAACTGGATAGAGTTATCTGCTTTGATATCATAAGACAGATTCAGTTGGAAGAGATTTCAAGAAATCTCCAGTCTTCCAGTCATACTGAAACTAGGGCAACATACTGGTCACCCCACACACTCAGTGTGCATTTGTGATGTGGAATGATAGTTTTAGTCGCACAACTACTTCAGGAAATAGAAATGTTGGACCTGTAGGTCCCTTCACTCTGTATTGTAACTGACCAGGATCAGGATGGAGAAACTTCAGCATAAATATCCATGCTGCCTAATTAACATCATGTCTATAAGTATATCCTTTAAGGGAATGACTCTTTAGAGGCATAGGTCTAAAATTATGATGATAGAGAAAACAACAAGCCATTTAATGCAGCAAGCTAAATTGAAAGAATTTGTTTGCTTGTTTATGGAACAAATATGGCATTGCTTTTCAGAAGGTTGATTCCAAAGATTTATACACAAGGAGAACATTCATGATATTACCATATACTGAAAAAAATGACTTTGTTCAGGACAAACGCACCAATTAGCAAGTACAATTAAATATATTATTTCCACTCTTATATACCAGAGAACAGTGTAAAACAGTTAAGGGCTGGATTAGGACCAGGAAGACTCAGGTTCATAAATGTTGACAGTAATTTTGGACAGGCCTTTTCCCAAACTATCTGATAAAGTTGTGATGTGCGAAGATTTGGTTAGAGTCAATGTTCTACACAATGCCTTAAATTCATGAAAGAAAAAAAGAATCTAACACTAAGACAAATTCCTTGTCCGTGTCCATCACACTTGGCCAATAAAATTCTATTCTATTCTATTCTATGCTATGCTATGCTATGCTATGCTATTCTATTCTATTCTATTCTATTCTATTCTATTCTATTCTATTCTATTCTATTCTATTCTATTCTA
>WNWU01000043.1:7626393-7646393 GCA_012654045.1 Ptyas mucosa | reverse complement strand
TCCATTACCACATGGTGAACTCTCCATATTTGTCTACAGGTAGTCCTCAACTCACAACAGTTCATTTAGTGACCATTCAAAGATACAACAGCACTGAAAAAACTGACTTATGACCATTTTTCACATTTACAACCTTTGTAGCATCCCCATGATCATGTGATCAGAATTCAGATGCTTGGCAACTGGTTCATATTTATGACCGTTGCTGTGTCCCAATGTCATGTGATCTCCTTTTGCGATCTTCTAACAAGCAATGTCAATGGGGAAGTCAGATTCACTTAACAACCAGGTTACTAACTTATCAACTGCGGCGACTAACAATTGTGGCAAGAAAGGACATAAACCGGCAAAATTCACTTAACAAATGTCTCACTTAACAACAGAAAGTTTGGGCTCAATTGGGGCCATAAGTTGAGGACTACCTAGACTTGCTTAGGCACTCTTTTTAAATGGAAGTATGGACATTATATGAGTTTAATTTAGACAGGAACAATATTCAAGGCATAGAAAAAATGGTGGCATAGAAGTACAGTTTCACATAAGAAGGATAAGTAGGAACCTAAGCAGTGATGGGTTCCTCCAGGTTCGGCCTAGTTCCACCGAGCCGGTACCGGTGACAATATGACGTCACCAAACCGGTTCTGCCGCCCCCCCCGCCCCCCCACCCCACATTATTCTTACCTTTTATTTGGCCCCACCCCCAATCTATTGCTGCCTTCTGAGTCCCAGCTGATGGTTAGAAGGAAAAAAACTGTTTAAACTCTTGCCAGGGGGCTTCAAAGGGCCGCCCTACAGCTGACCAGTGTTAAAAGAAAACAAATGAGTAGACCGGTGCCTGAAAAAAATATATGAGTAGATCAGTGCCTGCAAAAATAAATGGGTAGATCAGTGCCTGCAAAAATACATGAATAGATCAATGCCAGCAAAAATAAATGGGTAGACCGGTACAACTCTGCAAGCAGTTAAAAGCCTGGTAGACTAGTACCTCTGCTAAATCCTAAAGAATTATCACATGACCATCAAGCCATGCCCACAAAATAAGCCACACCCACAGAACCGGTAGTAAAAAAATTTAGAACCCACCCCTGAACCTAAGTGTGATTGTCTGATTCCTGCATACAGAACACTTTTGCTAGTTTGTAGACTGGGATAGTCCCAAGAGTCTCAGAACCCACAAACCACCATTGTCTTCTGCTGCAATCTTATATCCTGCACAACTATTGATATTGTTCCCTAGGGCCAACTGGCTGCCTCCAGTCCCTGCATTTCAACTATTTAGATAGTTCCTTCTCCTGTGAATACCTTTTTAGACTGCATTGTCAAGATTTCTTAATGACTATGAGGGAAAAAAATAAGAATAGTTTCATCTTATTCATCTGGGCATCTTTTCAAAGATTTGAGACATTACATTTGCCTGAGTGGCATAGGAGGCTAATGCCTCCTACTAAGGCAGCATTTAACATCCAGCTGCCTGCAATTACTGAGAGTTCAATTCTCACCAGGCTCAAGGTTGACTCAGCCTTCCATCCTTTCTAAGGTAGGTAAAATAAGGACCTGGTTGTGGGGGCAATAAGTTGACTTTGTATAAATATACAAAAGTATGAAGGCTATTGCGTAACACATTGTAAGCCGCCCTGAGTCTCCGGAGAAGGGCGGCATATAAATAATTTTTTTTTTAAAAAAATGTAATTCTGCTTTTGTACTTCCCTTTATATTCTCATTCCAAATCAACTGATTAGCAACTTTGCTTTTGAAAGGATGAACCCCAATGCAATGCTTCATGCATTATATCATTTAAAATAACATAATGTAATATAATGGCATGGAATGCAAATATGCATCTATACGAGGAATTAAGGTTGTTTTAATGGTCTACATAGCAAGTGCTTAGCCTAGCCATGTTTGCTGGTACAAGGTACAACTCAATTAGAAGAGCAGCTGAGGTATATTTAAATAGCCCGTTTCTTTACTCATTGACTCAAATGCTATTTTCATTTATTCCCTCGATGTTCTGCAGACTGAGAAGAGAAATGTGCCTAATAGCTCATGCCAAATTGTTACTCCATACAGAGTAGGTGTTAACTCAGGGGTGTCAAACTCGATTTCATTGAGGGCTGTATCAGGGGTATGCTCGAGGGGGCATGGGGTATATGTGTGGCTGGGGGGGCATGGCCAGCATGATGTCACTAATGTCAGGAGACACCTGTGGTGGCTTGAGCGCTCGTCCAGTGAAAATGGGCTCCCGAGCTCCATTTTCGGCTGGGATAGCCTCCTACAACCCTCTGCCAGTGAAAACGGAGATCAGGATGGCCTCGTGAACTCCATTTTCACTGGCAGAGGCAGTGTGGGCTGGCCTTTTTCTGTTTCCAGGGTGACCCCACGGGCCAGGTTTAATCACTCCTTGGGCTGGATCTGGCCCCAGGCCTTGAGTTTGACACCCCTGTGTTAACTATTTAAGTAGATTAGTCACTTCTGCAACTTCCAAAGACTGTTGGGTTGTTTGGGAGATAGAAGTCAATATGTTGTCCCCCAGTCAAGAGCCTAATATGTGTCTCAAAAAGGCTATGGATGAAATTTGTGCCAGTTTATAGGCATCATATATTGTATCATAAAATATTCAATCTGAATGTATGACGTGGGCCAGTTTCCAAATCAAGCTATATTCTATAGTTAGTACCATATTAATTTATTGTGGCTATTTTTGGTTCACTTTATAGCATTAGGTAGTTCATAGTCGGCATTCATTTCACAGCAATATTTATTTGTATCCATGTTTATTGACTTTACTGAAAGCTTAAAAGATTACTATCCTTGGCTTCTGTGCTAAATTAGCAAAGAAGAGAGGAAGAAAGTGGAAGGAGCAGAAAGATAACACAGAACCCCTTTCCATGTTTGAGAAATTGAGGTATAAGTAATTTTCCAGAATATAGTTCCTGGTCAAGGGTTCGTGACAAACAGTACAGTGTCATAAATGTTTATAACACAAATACAAGGTGCACTTCTTGTTACTGGGACAGCAGTGAAGGGCAGGGGAGGTTTAGGGTTGATATTTAATATAGCTGCTGAAAGTTAACAAAAAAGTGAGGGAAAGAAAGATTTTTCTGCTGACTACCAATCTTAAAAGAAATAGAGTTTAGGCAATCACACACAAACACACACAAAGACACACACAAACGCACAAACCTTCCCCCTGGCAAGTTGCCTTCTTGCTATTTAATCTCAGGAAATGGACTTTATCTGAGGCTACAGAAGCAAAATATTTCTTGGCCACCACCAGCAAAGGAAATGCTCTTTTGATCTGTAGTGCTACCTTCCAGGACTAACATGAGGATTGTGCTGCAGCTACAATTTGAAACCATCAGATGTGATGGAATGTAGTCTGGATTCCCGGGAGGGAGGGGCTGCATTCCAGAGGGTCAAGAGGCAGTGAAGCATGGAAAGTTTGGCTGGGAGGAAGAGAGTTAAAACAGCTCCTCCCTAGTGATTCCCAGAATATATCTATGGTAATGCAAATAGTTGCTTTCATTTGTTAAGATTTCTTTCTATAGGGGAGGAACAATAAAGGAAACTACTCAGAAGTAGCTCCATGTGTCTTTCTTGATTCTTGGAGGGGGGGAGAGCTGCTGATACCAAAGTTCTCCATCCACCCATAGGAGACAACTTCTGATCTAAAGTCAAGAGTTCAAACCTATTTCATACAACCTGAGAAGACTCTCCTCCAGGCCTTCAAGAAGACTTCCTCCTACTGGAAGGGAATTTGAACAATTCCACTCGAAGCAAAGTATCTTGAAGTCATCAGGGGATCTAGTAAAAAACAAAGCCAGGCTAGTTTTGCACTTGTCTTGCTTCAAGCAAGCACGTCCACTGACCTGGTTTCATGTCAATGGAAGATTGTTGTGCACTTCTTGACTTGTGGTATGGCTTTCACCCTTGAGTAGCAGCTACTTTATCTTGCCTGATTTTCAATGGTTCTGTTTAAGAGCTGCTCATACACAGGTTAGAATAATGACTGAAATGTTGGGATTGGTTATCTTAAAAAGGCATTAAAAATGGACAGATTTCCAACTACTTTAATTTTCAGCCTTACAGGAGGATGGGCCCCTTATACTGGTTAATTCCAAAATGACATACCATTCCAGCCCTCTTTCACAATCCCATTGAAAACACAGAATTGTAAGGCTAGAAAATCTGCTCTAGCCTTCTATCCCAATCCTCTTCCCAATACAGGAGTTCTCATGCCATCTTGGACAAATTATTTGACCAATCTTTTATTGAAAACCTCCAGGGATGGAGTACCAACAACTTTCTGAGACAAGCTGTTCTACTGTTTAATAGTTTGCAGAAAATTCTCTCTATTGTTGGATTTATCTCTGGTGAGCTTCCACCCATTGTTCTATCATCAAGTGCCATGGAGAATAAACCAACGGTTTCCTCCCTGGGTCAACCCCTCGAGTATTGGAAGACTACTATCATGTGTCCCCTCAGTCTTCTTGTTTTGTCCCCCTTCCCCACACCGGCAAATACACAACCAGGCACGCCTGCCAAGATTTTATTAAGCAATCAGACTAGAAACCCTTGCAGATAAAAGTTTTGGCAGTAAACTGCGAAATGCCTGCCAAGTCAATTTTCACTTACAGTCAGCAAGAGACAGTTTATCCTCACTCTGGTTCAGTAGTAAAAAGTAATCCATGAAGAGCTAGCTAAGGTCCAATCCAAATATGCACAAGCCAGATTTCAGGTAATGCGATGTGACTCTCAGGTTTTTAACTTTGACCATCACAAAGCCTGAAGAGCAATCACACCCACTTTTATTCCTTGTGGGGTGTGGCTCAGTGACTCAGCTCAATCTCTGGCCCTCCCACGCCTCTTTCGTTCCTACACACGCTTCTCCCTCCGATGCTGCCTGGGATCAAGCCAGGATTCATCATCCTCGCTCCCTATCTGTTGTTGTTCCAATATGCTTTCCTCCTGGCATATCCCAGGCTGTTCCTCTTAGCCTTCAGATGGAACCTGAGGCATTGCCAGAGAGGAGGGTCCTGGAGAGGGAGACCTTATCAGTTCCTCCCCATCACCTTCTGAGTCCTCTTCCTCTGTTAGGACAGGCTCAGGAGTCGGGGTCACAACACTTCTCTTTGTTAAATTACACCTCCTACCGGTAGCTCTTCTTCATAGGATTTAGCCTCCAGATCCCTTATCATCTCTGTTGCTCATCTCTGCACTCTTTTTTTAGAGCCCCAGCATCTTTTTCGTATTGTGGTGAACCAATGAACCAGTCATGTTCTTCATCTGGAAAAGCTGGCTGTTAGTCATGCATTTTAAGCTAAAGTCATTACACTATAATGCTTCCTAAACAAACAAACACCCTCGCTGCTGGGAAACCTGTGATATCTAAGTATCTTGGCCTGTTTTTTGGGCCTCTGTAAGATTTAATATGCTTCTAATTTAGAAAGGATTAGGCAGTGCATTTCATTTGGTTATTAGAATGGCTCCAACTGTGGATAGATATTTAAAAACTACTTTATTCGCCTTGCAGTTTCTTGTTTTTATTGCCATGTTTCCTGGATGTCTGTGGGGGTGGGGGTGGGGGACAATATTTGTCTTTCCTGCAGCTTTTCATGGGAGAAGGGTTAGCATAAGTTATTTCTTATGAAGGAGCACCATTGCAGAGAAATTCAGGCGGTGGAATTAGCCAAAATTGAAAACTTAAAAAAAAAGGAGAGGAATTTAATGAAACCACCATCAAGCTTAGAGTCATTTGTCATACCACACGGTGCAGAGACAGCCTTGACTACAAGTATGCATTTGTTAAATGTTCTCACAAAACTGTGATCATTAATTCTAAAGCACCTGTTTGCAAAAGGAAATATATGTTTTTGAGCTGTCGTGCAGTGCAAGACAGTTGTTAAAAGTCTGGAGAGAATGTGATTTTATAGCATTTTAATAACACGCCCAAAGATGCCTTTATCACCAATGAACGGGGTTTTTTTTTCCCTTCCAGCCTGAAGCTCGAGACTGAAATCAGCTTTTTATGCAAGATGCATATTATATAAAACTCCTAGGTATGGTATTAACATATTTAAATTACCATAAAAACAAATGGTGCACCAAAATTTTCCATACTGTAGCTTTTTCTTCAATATAAAAAGGACAAAAGAAAAATTAGACATATTCTCAGGGAATGATCTTATATATGAACACGTTATGAATTCATTATTTCATTGCACAGCAGAGAATATATAGATTTTATGCGTGGTTCACAAAGAAAATTAAGTGCAAAGGAGAATAGATATGAGGAGATACACTGAATAGCTAGGAACAAGTATTTATGTAGAGACTATTACTACTACTACCATCCTTCTTCCTCTTCCTCCTCCTCCTTCTTCCCAACTGATTTACTCCTAAATCCCTTGCTATCTATGCAGGAAATATACATAACAAGATGCTAGCTGAGTGACTTATACACTCTATTATTTCACAATGTGACCATCCATCTAGGAATCCCTGATTTCAGGATGCCCAAAATAACAAAGCAAGAAAAAACAGATTTAAAAACAGATAGCTTGAAGTAAATTCGAATTTCTGAAACTCTTTTTTTTACTTATTTTTGGTATCCTGGCCTTCTTATATGCATTTTTTCCTACTCTGCCAGATTTTGTCTCAGAGCCAAGTGTCTAGAATTGGGACCTTGTAGTCCTACACTCTCTCTTCTTGTCTTTATGAAATAAATTAGCTACACTCTGTACTACTATTTATTAAGAAATTAGAAAAAACTACAATATTTTCAGTAGGGAGGCAAGTGCCCCATAGAGGTGCTGGTACCCAATTCAACATGGCAGAATAACTGCTTCTACCTAATGAACCTTACAGAATTGTAGAGTTAGACCATTATGAAAATAAACCTAACTGCAAGAAGCACAATGGAATATTATGATCAGTGATGGGATTCAGCCAGTTCACACCACTTCGGGAGAACCGGTTGTTAACTTTCTGAGCAGTTTGGCAAACTGGTTGTTGGAAGAAATCATTAGGGCAGAGAACCGCTTGTTACATTACTTGAATCCCACCACTGGTTATGACCATTACTTTTGGTCTATAAAGTGTCAGTGACACTGCGTATCTGAAATTCACAACCTAACAATCAATTTCACACAAAGCCAACTTTTGCTAACCTCCCTTGGAGCATTACATTAGCATGATATCTAACACAAAATAAAAGATGATATTTCATTTTCCTTCTGGTGTTAACTTTTATCATTATGACATTATGATCGTCATTCTGGAGATCATCAGCTCAAACAGAAAGTTCTTTTCCATTCTCCATAGATTGTGTGTGTGCGTGTATGTTTTGTGTGTTTGTGTGTAACTACCTACGAATATTCCAAAGCTCTTTTATTCACTAATCTAATGTTATACATATTTATTTAGTAAATATTAATTTCAAAGACTACACATAGGGTTGCACTCCAGTAGTGGGCTTCAGCCAGTTCACACCACTTCAGGAGAACCGGTTGTTAACTTTCTGAGCAGTTTGGTAAACTAGTTGTTGGAAGAAATCATTAGGGCAGAGAACCGGTTGTTAAATTACTTGAATCCCACCACTGTTGCAACATAATATGATTTGATTGTCTCATTTCAGAGGAGAGGATATAATGCAAAAGGTGTATAAAAATAAAAAAACAGACACATGTAAAATTATTGGTATATCATATATTTGGGGGGGGGAGTCATTAAGATCCCCAAGGAGTCAAGATTTTTTTCCTAAATCAGCTCTTTTTATCTGCCGGTGTTGTCCCAGATAGAGCGCCTACACAATTAAAATTTTGCTATGGTATATCATAATGCACTGCTGGTGAAATGCTGGATTAACTGTTGTGTGCAAAATATAATTAGTTGTATACAGCACAATCTGATTCTGTGTCCACTGCTGAACACAAATTTGGCATTTGTTGGCTGAACAACAAATTTTGCTGAACACAAATTTGGCAGCAAGAGCAAGCCAAAAATGTCCAGTTCCTTAGCACACTTGAGGATTTAGGTTTTGCCTTCTTTGTGCATGAGATATGCCATAATACATGTTCCAGTCTGTTTCACTACTCCATCCTTCTAAGCTCACATTATTCTTCACAGAGTGCACAATGGTAGAAATATGCTGTTTCTCCTCTTGCTTTTACAGAAAATCTAACAAACCTCTATTTCTTTTTTTTCCCCCAAGATTTTTAATCCCATTTTTTCCCCATATAGAGCTCAAAGTGGTTAACATACCACTAATTCCACCTCCTATTTGCCCCACAACTATCTTGTAAGGTTTGTTTGGCTGAGAGAGAATGAGTGGCCTAAAGTCTGTCAGCCAGTTTTTCATGGCCAAGGCAGGACTAGAACTCACAGTCTCCTGGTTTATAGGCCAACACTTTCACCCCTGTACCAAACTGACTCTAATTCTCATTCGTTTCCCAGGTGAGCTGTTCAGTCTCCAAACTGGGCATCTTTTTCTGGAATGTCACGTTGAAGAAATAGCCCAAGACTATGTTAAACTAATATGAAAGCACTCCCTGCGAAAAACGTGAGAAAATGCTCATTGATTTTGCAACTTTTCAAATGGAACTGTTGTAAAGCAGTAGAGTTTGATCATATATGCCTAAAAAAAGAGTTCTTGCACACACAGAAAAGCCTCTTTTCTATAAGTATGATTTAACAGATCGGTTTATTCTATGCTATTTGTCTCATAAAAATATTACCCATGGGAATTTATTGGAACATCTCTTATGTGAAAGAAACATTAAAAGCAATTTATTCAGAAATTCTATTCTGGTTTGAGAGAAATTTCAAAGCAAATTCTTTCTCATTAAATTAAATAATAACTGGGAAAAAAACCCTGCAGGACCATTTTCCTTCAGTCTTCCTCTCTTCGGACCACTATAAAGGATGAATTTGCACCATGAAATTACTTGATCCTGATTCCACAATTATCAGCTTTGCTTCTTCCAAACTGCTCCTGGGCAATACCTTGATCCAAAAAAAAGGATTGTGCCCTTTCTGCACTTTGGAAGCTTGGCAATGTATGAATTGGGATATTGTTTCATAACTGCCAATCAAAAATATATCCATTCTGCAAAAAATATCTCTGTTACAAGAAGAATGTGGATAACATGGCCAAGATATGAGAGCATGAATATAAGAATCAAATAGTGGCCCGTTTATTATATTTGACATTTTTAGTCTTGTTCCAAGTACAAATTTGGCTTCTCCTTGTATCTGCTTTATTCCCTCACAGTAACACAGCTACTCTTTAAAACTCTTTTCTGTTTATTTGTTCCATGTGTTTGATTTCTTGAACCTAGTATTCGGTCTGATATATATTCATTCCCTTCAATGGCATTTTTCTGAACCAGATATCTCCTATAAGTGATGGGACAATCTCCTTGATGGGAATTATAAGAAATGTAATCCCACACATCATGTCATGCCAGGTTATTTAGTACTTTTTAAGTAGCAGATTAAATGTGTAGGTTTGGGAAACAATAATTAGTTTCATTTGTACCCAGATTTCTCCTTACACATGTTCCATTTTTAGAAATGCACCATTCAGACATGTTTCAGAAACTGAACTCCTTGCCTCCACATGAGGATAAGGGGAGAAGGAGTTGCTTTGACCAGCCAGTATTTTCATAAGCCTACATATTGAAGAAGGATTTTCCTTTCTTTTCCTTTCTTCTTTTCTTCTTTCTTTCTTTTTTCTGTTTTATTTTAGCAAAGAAATTACCAGCCCCCCCCCCCCCCATGCATCCAACCCTCTTTAGTATTCTCTCAGCTTTCCTGGGAACCTAGAGCGGGCCTCAAGTCATTGAGAAAAACTTCAGAAAGCTTCACCTGCTGATTTTTTTTTTTTTTGGTCTGCTCTACAGCTGGAACAGCAATGTGACAAATATATTTACCTTAGTACGCATAATTTTTACCAGGAAATAAGATGATCAGAAGAAAGCGAAGTTAAGCTATTAGGGAAGAGTACTTACTGCCAAGAGCCATAATCCGACACAGACTGAGCTTGGTACAGTAGTCAATTAATGGCTCAGTGCTCATACAATAATGACCTACTAACCTGACGGTGTGTTGCTCTCACATTTTACTGTCCCCTGGGATGCTACTGTCACTACGTTATCTATTGCCGGCTTCCCTATCAAAGAAAATAAGCAGAGCTGAAATGTATGTACGCATCAAGCTCTGTAGTTCATTGCACACCAACCCTGGCAACTGGAGGAACAATAGATTTATAAGTTTATCCTACATTAAACCAAACATGCCTGACTGCACTGTAAATTACTAAATAATAAACCAGGTGGTGTAAGATCCTGACTTGGACAGAATATAAAAATCTATCAACCTGTAAAATACAATAACCATAAATGTGCTATGTAGCTGAGGGCTCAGGTAAGCTATCCACCTCTGGCAAGCAGAGGTTCTCCCACCCCTTAGGTGAATTGCAAAGAGATTATTTTCCTCCTAAATTTAAACTCACGGTGCCTTTTTTTTAGGCAGAAGAAATATAATTGGTCTGGAAGAACAAAGTGGAAAATATGCTTGTTGTGTTTATGCTGCTTTGTATAGTGTCTGGGGCTCTTTCGTTCATAGTAATATGTAAACATATATTAGCCACATATAGCCACAGGCATTTGATCTGATCATAAGCTAAGATGAACTAATGTCTTGAAGCATGTAACTTCTCCATTCCACTTAATATTTAAACTGAACTGCCAAAATATACTAACAACTGTCTTAGCACTGAACAATCACTTTCAAATGTATTAAGATCCTTTTTCCCTCCCTCCCTTCCTTCCTTTCCTCCTTCCCTCCTTCTTTCCTTCCACAAAAATTTATGCTAGTTCAATAAAACATTCACACATATTCTACACACCATTAGCCCTCTCTTAAATTAAAATTGGAAATTTTAAAAATGTCCCCGTCTTTCCAAAATTAATTCCCTGTGAAGGAAGCCGGGAGAGATTTATTTCAAGCAAAGCCAGGTTCAAAAATATCCCATAAATGACAACTGCCAGTTCAATAAAGCTAATTAATTCCATTTTAGGAGCTGTTCAATAGTGAACCAGGTTAGGTTTATATGATTTACAAACAGTGTTTACATTCATAAAAGGGCAGCAAATAGCGGCCCGGGTTGACATCATTACAAGAAAATGCTGGGGAATGCAGGCAGTTTAATTAGGGGTGGGCTTGAGTTCACTGTGCAACCAGCATCATAGTATTTTGCTAATGGGCTTTCATACAATGATAATACTATAACAAGATTACTGGGGGTGGGGTCATTGCTCACTGGTTGGTTTTTGTTTTTTTGTCTTCCTGTGAAAAATAAGTTCTGCCTTCAAAGGATCACCAAACTTCCCACTATTTTCAGCCTCTTATTTGCCTTTCGGTTCCCTGCCTCCTTACACCAAAATAACCCCAGTTGGCGAAATTGTTTATTCTGCAAAGCCATGGTATGATATTGATGTTCCAAACCACAATCCAAAAAGAACTCCACACCGATTGGATTTGAACATTAATTGAAACGGTCCGTGTTGCATCAAACTGTAAAAAGGAAGCAGTTTTCCCTGAATCCAGCCTGTTTTTCCCCATTTGTTTGAAACAAACAAATTATCTACATTAGATGGACTCTATCTCTATCCAACCCAAATAAAAAGCAATATTAACTTATAGTAATTTGCATGTTCCCCTCCATCCATTTGTCACTCTAAAAGTCATATTTGCAGCTGAATATAAAAATGTGGGATTAGGAGAGTAATATGCCAACTGAAAAAATACAGTTCTTTATCTATTTAGAATATTCTTCAATATCCACTTGAGCAACCAGTGACTTTGTCTCTCTTCTCTTTCTGCTTAGAAGCTCAAGAGATTCTGCAAAGCTTCAGAAACAAGGCCAAGCTATGTGCATAACTGGAATGTCACTATTAGCTATTGTCATTCCTACTGTTAGTCCTAGTTGTATGAACTGTCAGAGTAATAGGTAAGGTCATGAAGGTTTCCCATCTGGCTGGTATGGAAATGGCAGAATTGTCTTGGATAGTTCTGATCTCCAAGCCTCAGAGCTATTCTATTAACAATACCACAAATACATTTGACGGTGTTTTGCTCACTTCCAGGAATTTTGTCAATTTGTTTGATGGGAGAAAAACTATTCAGACCAGCTTTCAAGTTGTTTTAACTATTCAGAGTAGGTGAGGCCATGATTTAGGATTGAAATCCTTGTCATTCAAATTCAATTGCCCCAGCCTTGTCCATATCTACTCCTGAAGTTTTCTGGGTTTGGGATTTCAGATATTGAAAAGAACTAGATTCAGAAAATTCAGGAATTTGATGTAAGATTTAATCTCTACTCTCCATGGTCTCTGAACACGTGTTTCAAGAAACATGTGTTTCTTGAACACATATCCCTTGCCATTAGTTCATTGTGTGGTAGTCTTATTTATAAGAAAAAGGACATGCTGTGACTTATGAGACATCATAATGAGATTGCTTTTTCACATTATTTCACATTTTTCACATTATTAGCAAAAGGGCATAACTTCTATTGACCTTCCAATCAAATCATTTTTAATGATAAAAGTGGAAGTGTCTATCAATACTTATCCGGAGATATATACCAGGAGTTGAATAGCATATGAATATAATACATGTATTATTATTGTCTAATAATAGGCATGTTCTGTAATTCATCTTACAGTACTTTAAAATCAAGGTGCAGGTGAGAGTTAATAAAGTTTGTGTTTATGTGTATGTATGCGTAGGTGGATGGAATGTGTGCGTGTGAATGCATGTGTATATTTAGCGCATATGAATTGAGAAAATAATTTCTAACATTCTCTATAGCACATCTCACCTATTTTAAGTACTGCTCAGTCTCATACACTATCAGTAAGCACTACTGGGAGCAAGCTGTTTGCATAACAGAATCCATGTAATTCATTTTATGCCACCTGCATTTTTGTTTTATATAAAAATATTCACACTCCAAAACCTCTCTGTAAATGGTGCAAAATCACCCACTGATGCTGACAGATTAGAAGTTCTACTACACATTTATATCAGCATGCATTCCTTCCTTGGAAATGCTCAGTGTGAATTCACCAAGGTTGCTGTTATGGCAAAAGTTGTGTTCCTCAGAAGGAGGCCATTGCTGCAACGAATCCATATTGCTGAAGCAACAACGAAGTTGAGTCAGCTGGAAGAGATCAGGTATCATGATCTGTTTGTCTTTATTTATTTAATCATTTTTAATGCAGCCATCAGTGTAACATCTGGATTCATTATTCAGATTAAACGTAACAAAGCATTAAATTGAACAATTTGTAAAGGACAACATAAACAATTCGCATCATTTTAGCATTCCTGTCACCAGCCTGCTGAATGACTGGCTAGAAATCCAGAACATTTTGAAGTAAGAAGGATCTATAATTGTTGGTGTTAGGACAGTGTTTGAACAATCTGATATAGGTAATGCAATAAAAATTTGTTAGGTGAATGAATGAATGAATGAATGAATGAATGAATGAATGACAAGACACAAAGAAAGATAATGACAATTAATACACTGATTTTTAGAGTGATTAAAATAAGCTGAGATACAGATGCTTATCTCTATGAGTATATGGAAGAAAGCTGACTATAAAGCTCTAGAATGTTACTAACTTTTTCTCTGATTTTGAATATGAGATATGGTTATAAGAAGATGTTGCATACTCACTTAAATTGTTCATTGTAGTCACATTCTGTTGCTATTCCCTAAGTATTCTTGCCATTTAAAATAAAACTGTGGGGAAGAAGTGATGGTTTGTTTTTCTCTAGGAATGCTTCCCTAGTATCTTGATACCTCTCCAAATATTTTTTTTTTGGTCCCGGTCTTTTATTATAACACTTTTTATTGGTTAGTTTTTATTTATGTTTGCATGCAAAAGTTAGTCTTTCTCAGTTAAACTGTAGGTGTAAATTGAATCTCAACATGAAGTGAACCTCAACATGATACAAAGTTCAACACAATAACCTCCCACAAATTTGAAGGCATGCATATGCAACTTCTGTTCAGAGTCAGTTCCTTCTCTTCTAGGATATGTTGATATTTAATTGAATCCATTCTTCTTCTGATCCATACAATATTTCCAGTGTTATTGGCTACCACAAAGTCCCTACTAAACCCATTCTTGTGATTAATAATTGCCAAGAAGTTCTTCTCTGCAAATGCTATATCTTCTCAGTCATACTTCCTTTGGGAAGGAGATGTTGATATTGACTCCTGATGACTGTCTGGACTAGTCCCTACAATTTTCTTGGCAAGATTTCAAAAATGATTTGCTATTGCCTTCTTCTTAGACTGAAATAGAGTGATTGATCGCCTAGTTGGTTTTGTACATAAGGAGGGATTTACCAGATTTTAGTTTAGTGCCCTAACTACTACACCACACTGTCTCTTCTCCCTATCCCTTATCCCTGTCAAATTTGATCTTGCATTGCTGTTGCCAAACTGTTCTATTCTTGTTTCACCTGCTCAATGAATGTTTAAACATTTGATGTTTAACAAGGTTATTCTTTGTGTATTTAAAATTATGCCTTTTTGGGATGGAAATGATTTTGTGAAGGACAGAATTGACCTGAACTCTGAAAATGCTTAGCATCAAATGTTACAATGCTTGCATCCACTTTTACTGCTCCTCTTATGTATATATTTCTAAATAAATCAAAACACTCTGGAAACTCTTAAGGCTCTAAACCAGGGGTGAAATCCAGCAAGTTCTAACAGGTTCTGAGAACCGGTAGTGGAAATTTTGAATAGTATGGAGAACCGGCAAATACCACCTCTGGCTGGCCCCAAAGTGGGGTGGAAATGGAGATTTTGCAATATTTCCCCCCCAGGAGTGGGGTGGGAATGGAGATTTTGCAATATCCTTCTGCCATGCCCACCAAGCCATGCCCACCAAGCCATGCCCACCAAGCCACACCACGCCCACCAAGCCATGCCCACAGAACCGGTAGTAAAAAAAATTAGATTTCACCTCTGCTCTAAACATTTTATTTAATTTGTCATTATGACCTCACACAACAACTCTGGGGAGCATGTTAAAAGGGTGTGATCACTATAAACTCATCTGAAAAACTGTGGTGAAATAGAAACTTCCATTTGAAAGTTCCCAGTTACTGTTCAATGTTTTAACTATTGCATCACAGAAATTTAAAAGCTAGTAGATATTCTGAATATAAAAGCTCCATGATAATAGCAATAGCACTTAGATTTATATACCACTTCACAGTGCTTTACAATCCTCTCTAAGCAGTTTACAGAGTCAGCATATTGCCCCAACAATCTGGGTCCTCATTTTACCGACCTCAGAAGGATGGAAGGCTGAGTCAACCTTGAGCCTGGTGAGATTTGAACTGCCAAATTGCAGTCAGCTGGCAGTCAGCAGAAATAGCCTGTAGTACTGCATTCTAACCACTGTGACACTGCAGCTCATCAGAAGTTCCATCAGGTGCTACATTTGAATTGTTATGCATCTGTGAAAACCACACAACTGCTGTTCTTCAGTTTTAAAAATACATGTTTGACTCTTAGAAACCATACATTTAGACATTCTAAAACAGAATAGCCTAATAACCTAATTCATTAGAACAGTTTGGGCCACCAAACTCTCAGACTTCAGACACCACTAAATTCATAATTTTAAATCCTGCGGACCACTAATATGATCTGCCTAATGACCAGCTGGGTGGGCGTGGCTAGGTGGTCATGTGACTGAGTGGGTGTGGCCAACTTGATATCACTCACATCAAGGGGTGCTCGCCAGTCTCTACTCACTCCTCCCCTGGCAGCCACTCCTTGCGTCACCACGCGGGCTCGTTAGGACCCTAACAGGAAGCAGTTGTTGGAGCTAAGCAACCACCACAAGAAAGAGTTGGCCAAACAGCGAGCTAAGTTCAAATTGGATCTGACCGAGAAAGAGGCTCAGCAGAAGCACTTCACTGAGGACTATGAGCATAGGCTTTCCAAGCAGAGGGAACACCTGCAGGAGTGCAAGGCCAGGTACCACCGCCTGGAGGCTCAGCGGGCTGAGATGGTCAGCCAGTTCCAGGCCATGATGCAGTCCCACTGGAACAAGGCCGTTCAGTTCTTTGCCACCAGCGGCACTTCCCTCCAGCCTTTGCCCAAAACCCAGCACCAGGAGACTGAAGCAGACCCCAAGTCCAAATTTCTGACCCACACAAAAAGACCTAGAAGGGGGAGACTCTGCAAACATTCATTGCACATATCCGGCCCAGTGTTGTGGCCTGCCAGCGGCCTGCTTAATTGTGGCTGATCCTGACCATGAAGAAGTTGGTGTGGTGTCGCGCCAGCAGTCTGTGCAGCCAGCGCTCAAGTCGGACAGCAAGGAGGCTGAAGAAGATGTGGTGCCAGAGACAGAGATTCAGCCAGGGCCTTCAGATCCTCCAGACGCTCCTTCAAGTGAAGAGAGTGAAGTGGAGGAGCCTCTTCTCAATGCACGAGCACGCAGAGCTGCCAAAAAGCAGGAGTGGTTACTCAGGAGGAGGTCTCCTCGAGAGTAAGACTTGGAGCTAATTGGCCACTCCCTTAGCCTATTTAAGTTTGCACACAGCTGGCAAACGTTGCAGGAAACGTGTGTTCGTCCGGTCATTCGTTGAGCATTTGAGAGTAAATTTTCCTTGCAAACCTGGTTTCTGGGCTAATTGCCAACTCTTTTTAGCCTTCATCTAATCTTTGGAATTTCTGGCAGGCTGTTAAGGACATTTTTAGTAATAGCCTGCATTTGAAAAAGACTATGTTTGTAGTAAACAGAGTTGTTCAGAGTTTTGTGTGCTACATTTCTTGGGTTCCGTAGCTGGGGCAAAACATCCAGAGGCCATAGTTTGAGGACCCCTGATTTAGTGCAATATAAAAAATAATTTTTCTGTGGACCATCAACATTTTCTTATGAATCACTTAGAACATTTTAGGTGAGAGGGGACTGATATAAACAATACTGAACTCAATACTGAACTCAATACTGAATTCAATGATTATCAAAGTTTCTTTTCTAAAATGCAGTCATATCTTCCTAGGCAGATAAAAAGAAAACTTTTACTTAAGGTAATGTTAATGATTTCATGAAAAAGCTGGTTTCATTATATAAGGGTACTTCTTGAAACAGATGTTCCTTCTCTGATCAGTTTCCTCCAGCTTTTTCCTGAACTTTCTTTGACTGTTGTTTCTAATGACCACTAGGCATACTATTTCCGTTAAACTTGCACAGCTTGAGCTTTGACTTATAATTACTCAATATACATTTGTCTATTGGCTTATGTTTATAAGCCAGTGAAAGTCAAAGAACGTTCATGAATATTCTGTCAAATACATATGTGAAAGATTCAGCTCTAAATATTAAGTTCATAACGGGTTTTTTGGAACTTCTGATGGTATACACAAGAAACTCATAACAAGGTGACTGTTGGGTTTCAGCTACCAATAATCTTTGTATAATATACATTGTATTTCAGTAAATACATTTTAACATTATTTAACAGTTTAAATCTTCACTGAGTAGACAAAAATCAATAGGATTAATGCTCTGCTACTGAAACAATTAAAACAATTTGATTATATTGCATTTTTTTTTTGTTTGAAACAACCTGTTCTGAATTAGTTCTATATTAAAAAACAATATTAACAATAATCAATATTCCATTCTTTAAACTGAACTCCTGATCTTGTATCACTGTGATGAGCCTGTTTGTTTTAAAATAACAAAGTAATTGTAAAGGTTTGCAACTGCACATACAACACAGTTAGATCAGGGGTGTCAAACCCGCATTGTCATGTTGTCATCATGTGGCATATAACAACTTTTCCCCCATTCGCTAAAATGGGGGTGGGGGTGGGCAGTGCATGACGTACCTAGCCAGCGGGCCACAAGTTTGACAGCCATGCAGTAGATCCTATTTGACTTAGCATTGCGCACAAAATGAATTATTAGTTTCTGCCAGTCAAATAGCATGAATAGGTCCCAATTTTATAAAAAGAATGTTCACCAACTGTTCCTTTTAGAAAATTCTAGGTTCTAAACTTTCATGTAATTGCTCTCAGAGACATGCAGATATTATAATTAGAGTGATATAGCCAAATGTATATGACATCCAGATAGTTTAATAATTCCAATATCGAGTGGTAATTGGGTATGTTTAGTTAAATAAAACTAATACTGGGTAGCAAATTCTATTAAGCAATGATTTTATAAAAGTCCATTTGGATAACATTTCATAGATGCTTTAATCCAAATTCCTAAGATGAAAATGAAATGGTCTGAAAAACTTTCTCTTTTTTGTTATTATTAAAAAGCAATAAAAAGTAATTAAAAATCAAACTATTTGATAAGTTGATTTTTGCACATGTGTAAATGTGTTTGTGTGTATAGGAGCATACATGTGGAGGATATATAAGTTTTCTAGGGAACTTAGGGAACTTCTTCAAATGAATTTAATGAAAAGCAGAAGCCAACACATTTATCTGAAGGACGGAAAAATGAATCAATCTTTTAGAATAAGGAAGACATTGATTGAAAAATTGTCTGAGTCTTTAGAAATAGTCATATACGCGTACCCACAGAGTTTCCTTTATCCTAACCAATAGGAATATATGAACATAATAATTGGCTGAATGATTATGGACTTTTTAAAAAAGTGAAAAAAATCAATTTGCCTTCTTAAAAATGTATTGATTGCTTGTTGATTTTTATTATGCATAAAAAGGGTATTTGGTTTTGTAAGAGACTGTGATGAACAGATTAAACCACTGAGTGCTGTCAACATTAAAATGCCCTTTGTCATAGTGCTTTATCTGAAACCAATATAAAGAAATTCATAGGCAAAAAAGAAATTACTTTGGGTATGTATCATTCAAATCCTTAAGGATTATTGGCTAATTAGGAGCACAGTAATGTAAATTTGCTTTGTGTCAGGTTTTCAGGAACAGTAAAATAACATAATTAAGCATTGAACAATGTAAATAATTTAAGCTACTCTTCAGTGCCAAATGTATATGACGTCTAAATATAAAGAAGACTTCTCACCTAAGAACCAATAACAAAAAATGACAAAAATACTTTTATTAGACCTTGGAGTTATGCTATTTTATAGATATACCTTGCCTTATTACTGCATTTTAAAATCCTACAATTAATGGACAATTTAAATATCCTGTTGATCTTTTGCTCCAGTTGTGTCTTTTTCAGTCTTAACTACTTGCAAGCTTAAAAACCCACCCATAGATTGTAGACTTTTCTCTTGATGTTCACCAAGCTTCTACAAAATCTGTTTATTTGTTAAATTATTTCTTAAAGTAAAATTGTTAAACAAGTCTTTCCAAATTTGTTGGAAAGAAAAACACTCTGTAGCAATGTATTTTTTCTAAGAATATTTCTGGGTCCACCAAACCTGTTTCCTATTCCTCTTTCCCAAAATATTTTGTAAGAGTGTCCATAATATCCATTCAAAATTCAATATCTCAAAACTATTGGGAATCATTGACATCACATTTAACATTCATACAAATGAGGGTGGGTGTAATATTGGTAAATTAATAATGTGTGAGCCCTTACTTCAGCCTGGTGTGTATTGCTTGAATTTTTAAGATTTCATTGAATATATAGGAAAGAATAGATCCATTGAAGAAGCCTACAAAGCTACTATGGTTAATAGTTCTGAAGTCTGCTGAGTTATCTAGAGACTAGATGACTTACACTCAGTCCATCCAGGTCCTGATGAATGTTATCTCATAGGAACAATCAGTATCACTTCCATCCCATCTCAGATCTGAATCCTTATTGGAAAGGATCAAGACAATCCACTGAGTTCACTGTAACCTTCCCCAAGATCTGGAGAAGCTGAAGATGTGTAGAAATTGTTCAAAGATAGATAGATAGATAGATAGATAGATAGATAGATAGATAGATAGA